>NAJQ01000113.1:0-54736 GCA_005059865.1 Friedmanniomyces simplex
GTTCGAGCCGTGCGCGCGGGCGGACTGGGATGCCCCGAACTTCGCCCTGTTCGTCGAGCAGATCTTCCGGTATGGTCCCCGCGCGTCGGCGCTGAAACACATCGTCTTCGAGGTCGCGGCGGAGCATGCGGGCGAGCTGTTCGGAGCGTCGGCGGACAGGTACGAGGACTTTCATAAGTGCGCTGCGGCTTTCCCGGAGTTTGTGCGCGGCGTGTGTCAGGCCGTCGTGGCGAGGCAGAAGCGGCCAGCGGCGACTGGTCGGCGGGGCGAGAAGCGGTATAGATGCCGGGAGTGCTCTTCCACGTCGATCTTCGAGATTCCTGCCAGCAAGGAGGCGACGTGCTTCGCGTGTGGAGTTGACCGGCATGTCAGTATGTGGGATGTGGTGCCGGATGCGGAGCTTGAGGGTACCTGAAGGAGTCTATGGCATTTACTGCGAGGATACTGCTTGTCGTTTCGAAGGTAGGTCCGGTGCGCACTTGCCTTCCATGAACGAAGTGTCACTCGAAAATAAGATCAGGGCTGGCCGGGTAGCGATGGCATGATGGATTGATCGTCAAAGGGGGTGCTATCAAGATGGTGGAGGGAAAGCAAGGGGCTTACAGCAACATGGCGGCTAAATTGCCTTGCTTCACTCGGGAGCTCCTAGCGGTGAGCGTGAGCCTCCCAGGTGATGCAGAACATGTTTATACAAACCGCAGATATCGATGAATGTTGCGTGCCAACATGTGAGGCATACGATCGGTCCGTCACGTGACTGTGCCCTTGGCGCCTCAACCTTCAGGGTCCAGTTTGGTCTCGCAAGGCGCAGGAGTTGGTGCGCATACGATCTACCCATACACGCCGTTCTCTTGTCGCATAAGGACTCCGTGGTTGAGCTAGCGATCGCGCACCATTGCCGAAAGTGTCGAAAGGCAGACCGGGTTGGACATGGAAGCCGGAAGGAAGAGGAAGGCCGCGAACGCGCCTGAGACGCCCTCTGCGGACGGGGCCAGCGCGTCGAAGAAGATCAAGTTGCTGGTATGTCCTCCCAATCTCCCAATACTCTTCCTCCTCATGGAGTGCTTGTCGTGTACGTCGCTGCGATGCGCGAGTGTGTGGTGCGGCGGTGATTCGAAGCGGTGTAGTGGAAGGTGCAGTGGTTGTTGATGATGCGACGCTTGTCAAGAAGAGGACGAGGATGTGCGCGCGCCGACCACTTACCTCAACCCACCACAGCTCCGCCGTCATACTCCCCGTCGCAGCGACTGCCACCTTCAGCATTCCTACAGACAATGTGCACCTCGCCAGCCCACGCTGACATGATGCCTCTCCGCACAGAACACCAACCATGCACCGGCCGCGAAGAGCAGTGCGCAAGAGCTCGGGCAGAAGCTCATGTCCTCGCTGCGCATCGCCCAGGACAAGAAGTATGTCAGGCGTTGGCACCTTGAAGCACCCCTTGTACACAGTATAGTCGCTGACCCCAAGCAGCAAAGGACACCTCATCGCCGAGCAGTTCCTCACTCTCCCACCGCGCGATGAGCTACCGGACTACTACCAGATCACCAAGCTCCCGATCGCCTTCGATACCATCGAGAAGAAGCTGCAACGCAATGCATATCCCACCATGACCACGCTAGAAAGCGATCTGAAGCGCATGGTGCAGAACGCCAAGGAGTACAATGCGCCCAAGAGCGATATATACGAGGACGCGGAGCGGATACGGAAGCTGGTGTTCAACTACATGAAGCAGAACAACCCGCAGTACGCCCAGGATCCGAACTACACCAGCTTCCCGACGCCGATACCGCACACGAACGGTGGGCCCGTGCAGAATGGAACCCACGAGGACGAGGGAGAGGATGAGCTTCAGAGTGACCCGATGGCGACAGAGAGCGAGCAGCCGCGGAAACCTGCAGCATCGGCAGCGAAAGCATCAGAGCCGAGGTCAGATCGTAAAGAATCTCTCGCGCCCAGCGCAACGACGGGAGACGATGATGGCGGCTACGGGGGTGGCGGTGGCGGTGATGCGCTTGACTTCGATGGCTTGTCCTTTCAAGACGCTCAGCAGAGGATCATATCGTACCTTCTCCATTACACCGATGAAGAGTGGGTTGTAGCGTATAGTCTTTCTTCCCGTTTCGAGCTGACGAATGTTCTTAGAGGTCTCGAGATCTACTCGCCGTTTGGCAACCTACCGACTCGCAAGCTCGAGGACTATTACCAGATCATCAAGCATCCGGTGTCTTTGAAAGGCGTAGCGAAGCGCTGCCGTGGTCAGCATGGTCGAGCGCCGCCAACTGGTGTGTCCGACTTCAAGACTTGGGACGCCTTCGAAGAGGAGATTAGCTTCATCTGGCGAAACGCGCAAGAGTACAATGATGATGCGAGTGATATGTTCACCTTGGCCAACGAGTTCAAGGTATGCTATCAAACGTGCTAATATGGAGGTACATTCGCTGACGGAATGCAGGACCACTTCAAGTCGCTGTTGGTGGAGGCCAAAGAGAAGGTCGACGAGCCAGCTGGACCACGGATCAAACCCGGTGGGCCGAAGCCGAAGGTAACACTCAATTTATCACAACATCGCAACTCCCCAGGCCCAGCGGGAGTACATGTGGACAACGAGGCGCTGGCCCGCCAGAAGTTGATGGTGGCTGCTGGTGTTAACGGCAACAATGCTCGGCCATCCTCAATTGGCAACGGAGTTGCACGCACGACCGAGCTAAGACCGCAGAGCAGCGGACAGGCAGGCTCACCTCCGAGCGCCGCCGTCAAGTCCGAGAGATACCCCGGCCAGTCACCCGTCCTCCACTCCACCATCCCTCACTCACAGACCAACGGCATGATGCCGCCACCCTCCATGCGCCCACCTAGCGGCAGTCCGCATCCCTCCCAACCGCTCGTCAGCAGCTACACCTACACCGCGCCCGGCCTCCTCCCACCGATTGCTACCCGCGCCTACCCCCTCGAACAGGCCCTCCTCCCTACCGTGTCGCTCGCCACGCACCCTCAACTCCCCATTCCGAACCGTTTCAACATCGCCATCCCGCCCCACGCCACGCTGGCCCAACAAAGCACCACCATCACCCTACCCAACAGCCACTACTTCCTCCAGATCTGCACGACCATCAGTCGGGAACTGAGTACAGGGCGACCGTACAAGCTCTTCGTAACGCTGAATGGCGTGCGATTGAACCAGCGGGATACCAAGTTCTTTGCTGAGACGGGGCGGCGTACGCACGTCTATGAGGGGAGTCTGATGCAAGGGGTCAATCGCGTGGAGGTGGAGGTCGCGGCTAGCAAGATGGGGGATGAGGGTGGGAGTGGGAAGGGCGAGGGTTTGGATGTGGAGAAGGTGACGGTCTATGCTAATCTAATGAGGGCGTGAGGCGTGGGGTGTCGAGAAGGACCTTGGTTGAAAAATGATCCCTGAGCGTAAGCCTGGCTGTGACTTGGGGAGTACTTGGTCGTGAACGAGGGTATGAGGTATGTTTGCGCGCTGTGTAACGCATACTGTCTAAGCACGAAGGTCCGAACAATACACCAACGATGTCGTGAATCACTACTGCGACGAGCTGCTGCCCTTGGAAGTTCTGCTCGTTGGAGTGACAACCAGCGCATTGCTTGTCGATCGGTATAGCGAGCTCGACGTTTCTGCCAAGAAAATCCCATAGATGTGGGGGTTACCCGATGTGAATCTTCCTTGGCATTATTATGAGTGGCACGCAGGCTGAGGCAGACTCACTGATAGACAAGATACCTTACACGGCGTTCGGTAGCCTGCGCCGCTCACCTCGTTGCACTGCGTGTGTGCAAAAGCATGAGGGGAAGGTAGAGCTTTTGGGTTCTAGCCGAGGGCATGCTTCACCCTCCGCATGGCTCTCAGCGTGCAGATAAGAGGTACATATATGAGTACAAGGAGCATGCGCCGTCGAGCGTGCCTCCAACGAACGGGCATGAAGTACTTCTCTGTCACCCTCACAGCCTTCTCCTCTTCTTCTCCCCCAAATTTCCGTCAAGATTGACCCATCATGGCGGATACTCCCAAGGCGACAGCACAGCACGTAGAGGCCACTGAACCCGGCAAAATCGAGCTGCAAGAAGCTTCCGTTCGCAACGAGAAGCTCGCCTACGACAATGGAGACGACCGCGCACCCGAAGCCAGAGGCCGCGATGCCTCTGCTATTGACAGGAGCTACTGGCGCTCCGCTCGTTTCCTGGGCAGCATGGCCGCGATTGGACTAGGCTTTATGGGAGGCACTGGAGGCTATGCTCTGGTTGCGCCTGTGCTTAGCGATATCGACGCGGATCTGGGACCGAGTCCTAATATTGCTTGGGTTGGCTTGGTGTATGTGTTGACCGAAGCGGTGTTCTTCTTGCTTGTTGGGCGGTTGAGTGATATCTTTGGTGAGAATCCTCGACCAGAGACTATGGATGAGCGTGGTGCTGATGCTTTGAAGGTCGCCGGTGGTTCTTCATTACTGGGTCTTTAATCGGGCTTGTCGGGACCATCATCGGTGCCACTGCACACTCGGTCAACACTTTGATCGGGGCTGAAGTTTTGATCGGTCTAGCAGCGGCGTTCGTCGTCCCAATCATCAATACCCGCCTGTTGTCTGACACACTTGCTGATCGCCTTGATCGTCTCTCTAGCTTCCAGATCTCCTTCTTCTGGGTCATCGCGGAGCTGGTCCCAGTGAAATGGCGCTACCTAGCGAACTCATACGCCTATATTGTCTCGATCCCCACCAATCCGCTCGCGGCGAAGATTGCCTTTACCATGCAGCACACGCCGCTCAAGTGGCGCGGAAGCTTCATCTTCATGGCCGGCGTGAATGCATTGAGTGCGCTTTGCTGGCGAGTCCGGCCCTCAGTATGGCGAGGCGGAGATGTGCTGACGCTTTTTTGCAGGTACCTGTTCTATCATCCGCCGACGTTCCACATGTTGCATCGAAAGAAGCTGGCCAAGGAGATCCTGATGCATTTTGATTGGCTTGGGCTTTTGCTATATACAGCTGGCCTGTTGATTTTCTTGATGGGTCTGAGCTGGGGCGGAGGATGTGAGTCGGGCGTTGTGGTCGATCAAGAGGCTGAACATGCTGACATTGAGTAGTGTACCCATGGAGTGACAGCCATGGTGAGATTGGAAACTCAGCCTATGTGAGAGACAGATATGGCTGATACTCTTCACTCTGACCAGTCATCGGCACGCTCGTCGCCGGCGGAGTCTGCTTATTCGGCATCTTCCCACTATGGTCGATCTACCTTCCCTTCAAGACCGTGGAGCCGTTCTTGCCATTGCACTTGTTCACGAATGTCAACTTCCAGGCGTGCGCTTGGCTTACTGGCATCGGTATATTAACGATCATCGAACAGCTCAAGAGGCGAACGCTGATGATGATCAGGCGCTGGTGCGTACTATGGGTTCTCGCTCATCTGGCCACAAGCTGTGTCATCGCTCTACACTCTGTCATACGATGAGCAAGGGACGCTCGCCGGTCTGGCGGCAATGGTAGGTTTTTGCTTGCCAACATGTCCCATAACTTCACTAACGTCGTGCAGGGTTTCGTCTTCGGTCAGGTACTCGGTGGTGGGCTTGCGACCGTCGTAGGACCACGTTGGGGTATCAGATCGACCATGTGGATGGCCGCTCCGGCGAGTACACACCTTGATCCTACTCCGGAGAGCAGTTGCTGACTATGCTGCCCCGTATTAGATCATGCTGGCCGCCGCAGCGAACCCGCTCAACAGGTCACTGACGGAAGGCCTGATCCTAACGGGATCCCTCTTGATCGGCGCAAGTGAATCCCAGGCCGCCGTCACGGCACTCAGCACCCTACGCAATGAAGCCGACATTGGCCTTGCGGGCGGCCTCGCAGGAACTATCCGCTCATTCGTGTCCGCGATCGCAGTGGCAATTTACTCTACCGTCCTGAAGAATCGGCTCAACACTACTATCCCCCAGTACGTTGCTCCTGCCGCCAAGCAGGCCGGTCTGCCGGCCAGCTCCCTACCAGCCCTCATACTAGGCTTGGGTGGCACGGGTCCCCTAACAACAGCCGCAGTCCCAGGTCTGACTTCCGCCATTGAGGCGGCGGCGACAACGGCTTACCGGTATGCGAACTCCCAGGCCTATCGAACGGTTTTCTTCACGAGCTTCGCGTTCGGTGGAGCGGGCATGATACTGGTTTGGTTCGTGGCCAATAACGATAAGTCCAAAGAGAATTTTGTGGGCGGGCATGTGCATGATCCTCGTCAAGAGAAGGCGCTGGAGGTCGAGGAAGGGTGAGAGGCGGTTCAGTTCAGGCTCGATGAATGGCCGGTCTCGTCACACAGGCGGATGGCCTCGGTTCGGGCAGGGTCATGGCTATCTCTTGTGCCACCGTCCGATACCTGACTTTAGACAGAGCGCCACCTTGTCACCACATCATTCCCAACGACCGTCGGGGTGAGCTGCTTCGCTACTAGCAACCGTCATCACTGTCGAGCGAGGAACCAGATTCCGGGGTATGAAATCGTTGTAGTGAAAGACTGAACCATGGGAACACCTAACGCAGAGATAGATTATACCGATGCACACGTATACGACACGCGACGCTTAGATGCTGGTGAACTCGTATGAGCGGCTCTCCCTCAGATCTAATTTGCGTCACGTAGTTACGCCACCATGTAGACCTACAAAGCCAGTTCGTCCTCCGAGCTATCCTCCACCTTCGCACGCATTTGCATACTCTTCCTTACATTGCCAATCGAACTGCCAACGGTGCTGGCCCCAGCCCTGCCACCACTCGAAGCCGGCGTTGACGCACATCTGCGACCTGTCAGATCGCTCTGCTTGCAGCGATCTGCGCGAGAGCCCGGGTAAGCCGCCGATGCCGCTCTGCTGTAAAATGCCTGTGGTGACTGCTCCTTGATACGTGAGAAAACGGGGCTTGAAGACCTGGATGCAGATGTTGGATGCTCTGGCTTCACGAGCGGCATCTCCTCCTTGGCGCCTACTACTTCGGTCTCATCCAGGGCGTGCTTGACTTCCGCAACCAATGAATGGGGGTGCAGTTTGACCGGTGAGCTTTCAGGCTCATGAAGGACATCGGAGCTCAGTATCGACTTGCAGTCAACGAGGGAGGTCAGCGGCGGCTTGAAATCAGTAAGGCCGTTAGACTGGAGAGAGTCGGTGGACGACGGCGGAAGGATGTCGCTCTTGGAAACCATGCCGGGCGCAGTAGGTCGCCGAGCAACGCTATCATCGCCGAGGCCGTTATCGACCTGGAACGTTTCGGAAAAATCCGATTCCGCGTCGCTCGGCTCCATGGGTACTGAGCTCGGCGCCTCATTCACCGTCTGCTCGCTTGTGATCACTGATGGAAGTCCGCTCGTGGCCGCCGGTACGTTGCACTGTGCTGCTGGTGGACCTGCCTCCTTGATCGTCCGCGACCGACGGGGCTCCTTTGCTGGGACAGCGAGCAGCGGCGGCATGTTAACGAGTGGGCTGTTCGCTGGTGGTCCAACCGTCGGCGACGATAAGGCATCCTGGGTACTCTGAGAAGCATGACGCTCGGCCTTCCGCTGTCCGCGCGTCCTCCTCCGCGCATCATTCGCAGGTGGCAAGGATGCCACATTCAATACTTCAGCCAAACCCACCACATCTGTACTGCCTTGCGTCAGCGCAGGCGGTATCATCACAGCCGTGTTTGCAGAAGTCCTCTTCCGCGCTCTTCCACTTGTTGCATCGAGGACGAGGCCGCGACAATCGAGACATCGGAGGACTGGGTCGCGGCTTCGAGATCCGGCGAACTCGGCGATCGGTTTGATTGCGCGGCAGATCCCAATACATTTGCGCGTAACTAGTGCGGCATGAGGAGGATCAGTCGCCGGCGGTGTGCCTTCTACATCCGGCTCGACGCCCATACTGGAGGCGGCCGTATTGTCTCGAGCAAGCCGAGACGTGACCGGGATTGTAGTCGTGTCGGGCGAAGCAGATTCCGGGTGCTGCATGAGGTGAGGCATCGCGCTTAGCTCAAATGTCTCCTCAGATATGACGACTTCGGCGCCTTTCGAATTGATTACGGACTCGACAGTCGGTAGGCCATCGTCAGCCCGCAATGCAGCAACCTCCTCTTCCGCTGAAGATATGACACCATCCCCTGGACTTCGCTCAATGAACGGATCGGTGGACTGACGATGCTGCGCCGCACCAGATAACGAGGACATCATGTTCGCCCGCGGCGCAACGAAGTAAGGCATCGCTCGCTGCGTATATTTCTCTGGTGTATCGTAGAAAGCCGGAGCCAATGCAGTTGTGAAAGGCGTAGACGTAGGCAACGGTGTAGCTTCACGGTCAGGCGCAGATATGTAGTCCGGTGAATCTGCAGCAATGGGCGATGAGGGTGGTAATGGCGTAAGCGGAGAAGAAAGCGACGCACTCGGCGCGAGTGGAGCAGCTATTTCAGATGGTGTAGCATATGCTCGAGAGCGGTCGAAAGCTGACGCTTGGAGAGGATTTTCAGGTTGAGGAGGTGTCCCGTACAAGAGTGTAGGCGAAGAAACTGGTCGCGATGGCATCGCCGTTGACCGTGATGGTGTGGTGTTTGAAACAGGCGCTGAAGCTCCGCATGAGAATTGCAGGGTAGTATGGTCTTCGGTTACCACAGAGCGTGATGTTGTCTCCGCACGCACGGGCGAGGCCATGATCGTGTCTTTGTCTTTCCAGTGCTCATGCCAACGGCACGCCACAGCGCTTGCGGTGCGACCGGGCAGCTGCGAAGCTATGTCGACCCAACTCATCTTCTTGGATCGCAGTTTGACAAGCAATTCATGCTCCGCTTGGGTCCATTTCGCTCCTGGCTTGGCTGGCCCGGTGTAGTGCGCCGAGGTTTTTATAATCGAGTGTTCAATTGGCGGGTCCGGATGAGGTTGCTGCAAGCTATTGCTCAGGATGGGCATGGCAGTTGGACAAGGGTTTGGAGTGCTCTCAGAAGCTTCATCGGTAGGTGAGGCAGGAGTGGTTCCTGATTGCGTTGCGCCAGACGCTTCCAGGGTCTTCGCAACCGGCTCTGAAGCCTGAGCGGCAGCTGCACTCTCATTCATGGCGTCTCCGATCAGCATAGGATCAATGACTGACACACTAATATCCTGCATGACCGGCGGAGTCTCCGTGAAGCCTTCGGTAGCTACAGTCACGTCGGCGGGGTGTGAGAGGGATTTTTGCGTCAAGTGGCAGTAGTGTTTCTCAACACCCCTGGCCGTTCGACCTGGGAGCCGCGCCGCAATTGCATACCATGCCAGATTCTCATCGTTGCGTAGCCTCATGATGAGCTCACATTCCCCAGGAGTATATCTGGACCCTTTCATACTGCTCGCTTCATCGGGGCCAGCTGCAGCACTCGTGAACGTGCTTTGGTCTCGCACCTCGCCACCAGCACTTCCGCTCTCTTGGGTGCCGTCCTCCGGTGAAGCAGGTGCTGGCACGCCCATGGAACCGTTGAACTCTCGCAACTGCTCGTACCGGTTGATCAGCGACGCCACAGTCCTGCCAGGCATCCGTTCAGCAATCTCCCCAAAGCTGAGACCCTCGATATTCTTCAAGCGCAGCAAAGTCTCGTCCTCTTCGCGACGCTGCGCCAGCATCTGCTCCATCCGTTTCCGTCCCGGCGGCCCCAGCTGAACGTCGCCGTCGTCGTCATCGTCCGCCTGCAAGAAAACGTGCGTATATGGATCGTCGCCACCAGCTCTCATGGCCTTATGTCGTTGCGCCAACGTACGAACGTATCGCTTCTGCAAAGACAGCCAAGTTCGTTGCGTAAATTCCTGAGCCAAGATCTCCCATGGTAGCTTATCGACCTCGCGAAGCTTGATGAGCAGCTCATCTTCTTCAGGCGTGTACACCTTGTAGTGGTGTTTGGGCGCGTTCGCATAGATCGGGTTGGCTCGCTTCTTCTTCTTCTTTTTTCTGGCTGTGGCTGAGCTTGGCGATCTATTGCCGACCAGAATATCGAAACGTTTCTCGACCCACGCCGAAGTTCTTCCCGGTATGCGCTCCGCGATGGCAGCCCAGTCCAACTCGTCCTCGAGGCGTAGCTGAACGAGCAGCTCATCGCGCTGTTCGTTTCGTTCCTCATGAAGCGCCTCTTCAGCCTCGCTATCCTTGTCGAACTCAAACCCCTGCTCAATCAGTGCATCTCTGCCGGCGCTCGGCTGCGAGACAAGCGTCTTGGCATATCTGCACTGTACACCGTAGTGCGACCGACCTTGGAAGTGATTGCCAATTCTCTCCCACGACAAATGGTCGAGCTCTTTCAGCTTGATGATGAGAGCATCCTCTTCGATCGAGAAGGGAGTGTGCCTGCTGCCTGTCTTTATTGGACGCCGAGACGCATTGGCATGCTGAGATCCGCCGCGGTGCTCCCTGTCCGACTCATCATCTGATGGTGGCTCTGGCGTCTCACGTCGTAAAGGTCGCAGCAGGTCATATCGATACCAGTACATGCCACAAGCGTTGCAGAGATCATGGCCATCAGGGCCAGACCTCCAGATAACCGTTGCTCTGATCCCGCAGTGATGACATTCCTTCAACACAGGGACACCGTCGTCAACGGGCGGATCATCTGCTTGCTGCCGGGCGCTTTCAGATGCGACTGCAACATCACTTCGTTCAACATAATCTTTCTGCTCGCCCTGAGAGATAGGCAGTTTCGGTGGCTTCGGCTTTTGGCACCGCGGGTGATGAGCAGGCGCCCAGATTGACTCTGATGGCTCTTTCCTGCTCTTCCCAGCTGGCGACAGTACCGTGGACAATTGCGACAGCTGTGGCCTTGGGGGCTGTGATGATGCAATCCGCTGGCGTTTGAAGGCTGGCAAGTCAGGAAAGTCCCAAGTTGGATCTTTTCGCTTGCCCTTGGCTACCTTCGCTTCTGACCTGCCCCCGCCCGGCATCAGTCTGGCTAGCTGATTCGCGATGCTCACGCCGAGGGCTTCAATGGCTTCGGGAGCGAGATTTCGGTCGCTCTCCGCTCTCGACATCAAGTTGCGCATCGATGATTGCACAGCAGGGATGCTCATGATATCTGACAAGGCCGCGGGTTGAGTCTCGCCCTCTCCAGGCAAGCTACCCTTTACGCCCGACGTATTTCTCGAGTACTGTGCTATCTCAGCAGGCAAGGTCGCATGGCTCAATTCCTGGAGTAGAGGGTCGAGGGCGAACAGTGCTGTGTTCTTCGGTTGACCAGTCGGATCGTTCAGGTGGTATGGGAGCCTCATCGAAGAGTGATTGTCTGGAGCCGCCGTAGCCTCGTGGTGGCCCTCACTCTCCATCCCTTCCGCGTACGACTCGCCGGCAGGCCCATCAGACCCTCCTTCTTCCTCCGACTCGCTGTATTCGACTTCGTGCTCCAGCTCGTCCGCAAAGTCCTTGACGAACTGCAAAGACTGACTCTCGCCGGGGTCAACCTCATGCTGCATGTTCTCGAGATGCCCATTGTCCACCACAATCTCGCCCGTCTCAATGTCGATCTCGTCGCCAACACCCGTGAAGTCCCATGCATATTTCTCGAAGATCTGCTCAAAACGGTCCTTGAGGCGCTGGTCGTTCTGTTGACGGTCGCGTTGGAAAGCAGCATCATTGCCCTCTGATGCCGATTCTTCTGCGTCTGCGCTCTCACTACGCGACATGATCTGATGAGACTCTTCTCCGTCCCAATCCGTCGTCAAGTCCACTGGTATGGACGTCGATGTCCAGGCCAGGCCAGCACTCCCCATAGCGATTTCCGAAAGCGTTCCTATGCTCAGCAGGATTCACGCGTCTAGTTCGCGAGTAAGGCGCGACGCTTGACACGGAAACCGCCGCTTGTGCCATCTAGGCCACGTCTGCCTCAGGCTGTAACTACTAGCCGTGCACCTCACGGCATCGTGCCTCCCGTTTTGAGACAAGCATCGTGATGACAGACAGACCCGTGCATGGCCAGTGGCGTGACTTGTGAGGCTTTCCATGGCCGCCGCGATGTTTGCTTCTCACGGACTACCAAACGATCGACGCCTGTTGCCTGTAACAGCTTGACTGGCACAGAAGCCGGATCGTTAAACCCACGACGCCCGGCACATGATGGCCACCCTATACTGTCAGAAGTGCCGCACGCCGCTCAAGGTGGACTCCTCCCTCCAAGATCTGAACCCAGCATCGTTCAAAATCTTGGCCGATGCCGCTCCAGCTCTGGAGCCCAAGGCATCCGATGCACCTCGCTCAGCGGCTGCGAAGGAGCGGCGACAGCACTACGACGATGTCTCGCAGCATGCTGGCCCGCCGATGCACAAACGTAATATTGGTCCCAGCCAACGAGCAGCTGGCAAACTCAACCCGGACATGTCGTACATCAACATCACCGAATCACTGATGGCGCCCGAGGGGCCTGCAGAAGTGATTCAGACGCCTACAAAGAAGAAAGGTGCGCCTGCCAAACTAGGTGCTACGAATGGTGTGGACGGCACCGAGGCGCTCTCGCAGCAGATGGAGACCGTAGTCAGACTCTTCGAGATCCTGTCCGCTCGCTCCGACATTGACCACCCAATTTGCTCGGAATGCACGGAACTCGTCCTCGACGGCCTGCAAAAGCGTCAAAGCAGCGTACTCCGAGAGCGCGACGCCTACGTTGAGTTCCTGAAGCAAGCGCAACAAGATGTGCCGACCGACGAGGAGAAAGCCGAAACCACCCGCGCCCTGGAGGACGCCCGACAGCGCGAGAAAGGAGCCCTATCCGAGCTCGAAGCGCTCGAAGCCGAGAAATCACGTATGGAAGGCGAGATCGCCGCCTTGGACGCCGAAGCCGAGAAGCTCGACGAAGAAGAAGAGCGCTTCTGGCGCGCTCGCAATGCCTTCACCGCCGAGCTCACGACAGCACAAGAGGAGCGTGACGGCTTGCAGACCCAACTCGCGCACGACACGAAACTCCTCGAGTCGCTGCAGCGCACGAACGTCTACAACGACACCTTCTGCATCGGTCACGACGGCGTCTTCGGCACCATCAATGGTCTGCGTCTGGGCCGCCTCGCCGACCATCCAGTAGACTGGCCCGAGATCAATGCTGCGCTCGGGCAGGCTTTGCTGCTGCTCATCGTAGTGTCGGAGAAACTGGGCTGCACGATCAAAGGCTACAAGCTCCTACCTATCGGCTCCACCTCCAGAATCGTATTGGAGGATCCGGAGGCAGTGCCTACAGGCGCCGGCAAACCGCGCGGTACCGTGTTCAACCTCTTCAGTAGTGGAACCCTGCCCTTCGGCCTCGGTGTCTTCTACGACTCGTTCGATAATGCTATGATCGCTTCGCTCGAGTGCCTGCGACAGGTCGGGGAGCATGTTGAGCGCACTTCGACTCATCGTTCCGGCGGGGAGGCTCCGACGGCTTCTCGAACCGGCCTGAAGATGCCGTATGAGATTCAGACGGGCAGAGACGTGGGCAAGATTGGCGGGGTGAAGATTGTGTTGACTGGAGTGGGAAGGGAGGAGCAGTGGACGAAAGCGTGCAAGTACGTCCTCACGTGCTGCAAGTTCCTGCTCGCGCACGCGAGCCATGTGGCGAGTGAAGCAGACGCGAAAACCACGCGATGAAACGGTGTACGTTTACGACGACTTCGGCTGATGCAGCGGCCACCCCCGATGAAACAACATCTCCATCACTACCCCGGTCTCCTCATCCAAGTGCTCCGCCGGCTTCCTCACCACCACGTCCCCTTTCGGCCCGGCCTCAATACACTCCCCGCTCTCCCGTCCATCCAAGAAACGCTCAAAAGCCTCAATGACGCCTTTCATCGGCGTTAAAACGCTCTTGGCCTCGAGCTCGTCGTAGAAGGGGCTGGTGGAGATGTTGGTCCTGACGACGTTGGGGCAGACGGCGTTCAGGGTGATGCTCTCTTCCAGGAGGTACTTGCCAAAGGAGCGGACGAAGCCGATGACGGCGTGTTTGGCGGCTGTGTAGATGGGGAGGGCTGCACGAACAGTGTTAGCGTGTTGCGGTTTTGGTGGAACAAGTGTGAAAAAAATACTGGGTACGCAGTAGAATCCGCAGACGGAGGCGACGACGGCGACTAGTCACCGGACACTAGATATCAGCTCACGACATATCGCCGCACTCAACAATCACCTGTGGGGTTACACACTCTTCCCACGGAACCCACCCTCATCCTTCTCCTGCCTCCGCATCTGCTGGATCGCCAGACTCGCTGTGTACAAGAAACCATTCAAATCCACATCGAGCACACTTAGATCCGGCTTCACGAATCCTTTCGCCTCAGGATCATTGGGCAAGAACACCCTCTCCCCGATTCCGGCAATGGGGTACACGTAGTCTACCCTTCCATCGAAGGCCTTGACCACGGATTCGAAGGCTGATACTTGGGATGACCAGTCTGCTACGTTGAGTTCGTAGGCGGTCACGAGATCCGGGTGCTTGGAGGCGATCGCTTCAGCGCCGATGTGGTTCATGTCGCCGACGGCGACACGGATCCCGTGGGCCACGAGCATCTCGGTTACGGCGAGCCCAATGCCGCTGGCGCCTCCAGTCACGTAGGCCGTCTTTTGGGCGGGCATTGTTGAGTCAGGACAGTTTGAGAGGAGGAAGATAAGGTGATGATGTGAAGGCAGTGGTATTGTGCTGAGAAGGGATCGTGCAGGTGTCTCATATGGCCCACGGGCGGCTGAGTTAGTTTGTGTACTCACAGTAAGCACACACTTCGCGAGCTACCAAGCTACGAGAGGGGAAAGCTCCCGAGGCCATATCACAGCC
Organism: Friedmanniomyces simplex; assembly: GCA_005059865.1. NCBI lineage: Eukaryota > Fungi > Ascomycota > Dothideomycetes > Mycosphaerellales > Teratosphaeriaceae > Friedmanniomyces > Friedmanniomyces simplex. The sequence goes on from NAJQ01000113.1 coordinate 14,757, forward strand.
CCGCGAGCGCTTACATAGGCCGTCATGCTCTTGAAGCACGTGTCATGGCGGAAGGCACACCAAGAGTACGTAGATTGTCGCAGGTACATGTGCCAAGTTTGTGAATGGGGACATGTACATGTACACGTATGCATGAAGTCCAACATTGAACCTCTCCGCCCTCGGTCGTCAATGCCAAGCCTTTTTGTAACGCATGACTCGTGACTTCCTGATTGACCGTCTTCATCTTCTCGATCCAGCACTTTGCGCCTACATCCACCACTAACGGACTAATCGCCAACATGCCTCAAGCACAGCCCGAGCTCAAAAAGGCACGCAAGCAATCCGCTTCGAAGTCATCAACGCCCGTCCTAACAGAACCTTCCAACAGTATCTCGACAAGCGCGTCGAAGTCCAGCTCAACGGGTCGCGGAAAGTCATGGGGACGCTGAGAGGGTACGATGTACGTTTCACATCCACCACTCCTGCCAGATACGCTATCTGGGTGACAGCTGAGTGCTGATGGTGTGAGGGGCAGGTATTCCTCAACATCGTACTGGACGAAGCGACCGAGTCGAAAGCGAACAACGAGAAAGTGCGCCTGGGCATGTGCGTGATACGCGGGAACAGCGTGGTGATGATGGAGGCGCTGGATAGGATTGGTGGGGATGATAGGCGGCCGCCGAGAGATTGAGGACCATACCAACGAGGAGAAGGGAAGGAGGACGTACAGGGAGCGAAAAGGTTAGCCCACGAGCCGAGCGGTCTGCGCGCAAAGCTCTCGATGCTGGGTGGACGCAGCGCGAGGCTGTGTTTGCGCTGAGATGCCACGGCCTTTGGCTGGAGGAAAGGATTGCATTAAGACGCACGAGACGAGTTCGAACGCCTCTCTACTGCCACTAAGCGAAACAAGAAAACGTAAGACCGCCTTCACACAGCCTCGATGTTAGGACTTGCGTTTACATCATCATCACCCAGATCAAATAACCGCAGATCAATATACCATGGGGTCGTGCGCAGGTGCATTGGCCACGAGGCACTCGGCGCAGCATTTCCGGGCAGTACTCTGCGCAAAATTCCACCAAGACATCGCCTTGACGGGGAACGCGGGAAGGAGACACGTTGAGAACATCCTTGGTGCGAGGTTTCGAGGACAAGATGGTGTACATTCACAGCACCACTTCACAGCCTCGCCTTCTCCCCACCCTCCATCTTCCTCATCAACTCTTGTATAAAATCCCACCCCATCTCCCCAAATGGCTTCATCTGCGCGGCGTAGTCCCCCGCTTTCTCACTGCTCGCCTGCCTTAACGCAAACCGCGCCGCAATTCCCTGCATGATCACACTGCCTCTGAATATACCAAATGCGTCTGCCCACGTCATGTCCGTCTCCAACACCTTCCACGCAACCACAGCTTCGTACCAAGCTGTACACTCGTCCTTGGTCGGGAGACCAGGTGTGGCTCCTGCAACGAAGGCCGGATTCGCGCGCCCGACACTCCGGGCTTTGGGCGAGGAAGCGGTCGTGAAGGGCATCAGAAGGTTGGTGACGTCCGAGAGCGGGTGTCCAATCGTCGCCATTTCCCAGTCCAGGATCCCTATCACATATGGCTCCGTAGGATGGAATACCATGTTATCAATCTTATAGTCGCCGTGTACGAAAGTACTCCGATCCTTCGGCTGCGTAGCTTCCTGCCCGAAGAACTTCGTCATCTCGAGATAGTGCGGGACATTGCCCACAGGGACTCCGCTCTCGACATCCACAGCTTTGGCTTGCGCTGCAGAGATGGTGGCGAAAGTCTTGAGCTGCCGGTTGTAGAAATTACTCGCTCGTCCGAATCCTTGCATCCCCACATCCGCCGGTTTCACCGAGTGGAATTTGCCCAATGTCTCGACTGCACTCTTCCACATCGCTCGTCTGTCCTCCGCGCTCACGCCCGGCAAAGCAGGGTCCTCGTAGATACGTCCGGGAAGGAAGCTCATGATGTAGAAGGCTGTGCCTACTATGCTGTCGTCTTCGCAGAGGCATAGCGCGCGAGGGACAGGGACATTGGTGGGTTCCAGGGCGTAAATAATGCGGTACTCGCGGTCGACTTGGTGGGCGGTCTTGGAGAGGAGGGTGCCGGGAGGTTTCTTGCGCATGACGTATTTGCTGCCGTTGGGGGTGGAGGTGAGAAGGTAGGTGGGATTGGATTGGCCGTAGCCGAACTACATCAAGGAGCACATAGTCAGCGATGGGGTATAGTGGGTGTATGTTGGTCAAAGGTAAGCCCTACCTGCTTCACGTCCAGCGGCGTCTTGATTTCCGGGACATTGTTCTGGATGTACCGTTCTAGATTCGCGATGTTGATAGGCTGTCGTATGGGGCCTGCCATTGTTGCTGTCTCTGTACTCTCTCGCAAGGAGAGCTACAACAAAGAGACTACATCCTCATCAATCGGGCACTATTGGTGAAGAGGCAGTTGAAGCTGAAGTGCGGAGCGTCTGGACCGAGGTCAGATCGTGAAGCCGGCAGCCAAGCGCTTCACCTTTTCCCGAGTACATCCCTCTTGGCACCACTACACCAACACGAACGATACGATATGCTGGAGGATCTGCGTGCCTGCTCAGTTGAGACTCCATCAAGAGCGCGATCTCGTCGACGGCCTGCCATCATGTACATCGGCTATGTACATGTACTCAGCTGAGCGATGGTCAGCGCACGGGACAGCTGCGGCGACGCCACGAAGGGAGGTGCAGGAGCTGAAAGCAGCTGCAGAAAGGCTGGCGTATCATACCACGCCTGCGGCACCTCCTATTCATGGCTGCACTCTCTCCAAGGCGCCCATCAATATGCGGCCGTCCCATATGGCGCTTTCGTAGGTCGCGGCCTCATGAGGTGGTACGATCGCCTGTCAAGCTGACGAGTATGCTTGGGTGCCTGCCTTCATACTTCTCTACCTTCTTTTCTCCCTCGGCGCTGATTTCGAATGAGCCAAACAGATGACATTTAATAAGCTGCGGGCTTGCTCCTGCGGTGCTTTTGCACCTCACCCGGACTAGGCATTTCTCTCTAGTTGACTGTGAACACAGGTACTCGAGATGGCGCAGACCAACTTGTGGAAGGAGGGGCTCCAACTTTTCCTGACACAGATCCACATACGCGATGTCAACGACCAGTACATCCTGAACGACTTCCTCGAGGACAAGGCCAGTCCAGAAGCTGCCATCAAGAGCTGCGAAGCCTTGAAGGAGGACGCTGGCAAGAAGTATGGCGGCATGAAGATCAGTGACGAGGTCGGTGGCGCCGAGTTCAGCGACAAAGCCAAGAAGTTCTCCGCCAAGTGGATATCCAGTGTCATGGGCAACATCGACAGTTTCGTGAGTGTGGGGAACTTTACGATGCAAGGAGCGCCGGAGAGCGTCGGTATGGCGTGGTTTGCAGTCAAGCTGGCTTTGACTGCCATCCAGAACAATTACGCCCTCTACAATTTGTTCGGGTCCGGCTTGCTCGATCTCACGGAGATGATGGTCATTATCAGGCACTATGACCTCCTGTACGATGAGAGGGAGAGGCCAGGTTTCAAATCCAACGACATGATCTCGAAGCTCTTTGCAGAGGTAAAGAAGACGTACGCTGCGATGCTTGACTTCTCCTTCTCCATCAAGAAGCATCTGGCAGGCAGTGGGTGGGCTCATGTCCGACACGGCTTCAAGGACTTCTTTGGCGCCGAAGCTCCCAAGTTTCAGGCCAAGGTGGACAAGATCGCGGACCAGAAGAAAAGGGTGCTCGAGGCGAGCGACGGGGTCTTCCAGGCGAAAACATTTGACCGTTTTGACGAGTTGAAGGGTATCGTGGAGATGGTGAAGGCAAATGTGCAGGGCATCCAGAACTTTCAGAAGACATCCGAGGAGTTCTACCAAACGCAAATGGCACAGTTCGACGAGATGATGCGCACTCTCAACGAGGTGAAAGCAAACACGAAGCCCAAGACACGGTGGGACTGCGCCACCCACGAATTCGACGAGAACAGGAAGTCCCTCAATCCCCTTAAGGGCACCAGTGAGCTGTTAGCCAGCGCCCTGAATCGCAGGCATCGAGGCACATGCGACTGGGTCTTCGGAAACGAGCTCTACACGGCTTGGGACCAAGTCGACTCCCGTACCCTGCTATGCCTCAACGGTGGCGATGGTGTCGGCAAGTCCACGCTACTGGCTACCATCTGGGAGCGCCTTGACAGGACGCTGGACAGTGCTACGGCTGTATTGCTGTACCTTTCATGCGATGTGTCAGGCGCAGGCGAGATGGGCGAGAATTCGCCCCAAAGCGTGGCCAGGATCGCCAATACTCTCATATCCCAGCTATACGAAGTTGGCTACGAGCTCGCAATCGACAACGGAAATGACGCCCTTTTGCTGGAGAATTGCAACAAAGTCCTCGCCAACCCAAAACAGAAGAAAGTCAGCGAAGCCATGCGTCAACAGAAGAAAGAGCAATCTCTGCCTGATCTTGCTGAAGCCTGGTCCCGGCTGTCTGCGGAGATCGGGAAGAGAGTAGTGCTCGTTATTGACGCAGTTGATCGCTTGCCGGAAGAGGACCAGGCAGAGTTGTGCAGGAGTTTCCGCGAAATCATCTCATCCGAAGGCTCCACTGATGAGACTCGGCCATGCATCAATATTCTTGCAGCTTGCCGCACGGACATGGAGGGCTCGACAGCTCTCGATGTCGGCCACTTCAATCGCGACGACATAGGCGCAAAGCTGACGGCAGAGCTCAACATCATGTCGGACTGGATGGAGCAGGAACGCAACGAAGCCAAGGATCACATTCTCCAACGAGCCGGATCTGACTTCAAGTACGTCGTTCAGGTAGCAATACCTTTCATTCAACAGCCATTCCAGCGTCCACTCTCGGACCGACTCAAAGATCTTCCGGAAGGTATGGGAGAAACCTACAGCCAGGCAATCAGCGCAATGCCTTCCAACTATCTCCAGTTGCTCCGCACTGCATTAGCATGGATGCTCTTCGCCCCAAACGCCGTCAAAGTCCAGGAGATCATGGAAGACTTTTCGGGCGTCTATCTCTTACCGCCCAACGCAGAACAATTGCAATCAGCCGATGAGAAGGAAGCGACGTGGGCGGGGAGTGCGTCGGAGCTGGACGTCAAGCAGCTCCGCAAGGCGGCAGGGCCTTTCCTCGACATCTTCGAGGAAGACGGACAATACCTTGTCAGGCTAAGAGACGCTCCGCAGGTCCGCAGTCTCTGTCTCCAGGAAAGCGATGACATGCAAATGGATGTTCACGATGAAGGCTCAGTCTGCGCACGATGCAAGTCTAGTCTTACTCCAGCTAAGAGGTTAGACTTCTCGGAAAAGGAAGGCCATCTAGATCTCGCTATCACTTGCGTCCGCCATCTCAACAGCGCATTGTTCCAGAGACGTTTTTACACTGGCGAGTATACGAAGGAAGCCGTCGAAGATGGAGATGCAGCTGCCGGCGCCACCGAAGTGAGTGCATCCTCTCAACCCGCGCCAGAGCCGACCGGAGTAACGGAGCACCAGCCCCTTGCATTCCAAGTCAACAGTAGCTCTGAGGAGGACCCGGCAGAGGCTCCCTTTGCCGATGATCGAGGCGATGAGGCACACGCGGCAGAAGAGAATCCAGACAACGCCCAGGAGACAGACACGATGTCAAACGACGATCCTGCCGAGTCACTGGACGACGATGACCGAGGTGAGATGTGGCAGGAGTACATGGACGAGTCTATCGCCGCCCAGAGAAATGCGACGACCGCGGACGACAGTCTTCTTCGGTACGAAGTAATTTTTTTGGTACCACCACGTACGAGAAGCGGAAACTCACTGGCCGTTGCTGGAGCAAAGAGCTCACCACCCGAAGTGGACCGCATTGATGGAGGAGCTTGATCGTTTTGTATATGAGAATGTGGAGGACTTCGCTAGGTGGCAGCAAGTCATGTTCCAACGCGAAGATGTGTCGAAGACTTCAAATTGCGGCCCTCTTGGGTCTCACTAGCTGGGCCGAGCACTTGCTCGGTCGGGGCGAGAGTCTGAAGGGCAGTGACGACGAGCCCAGTCCTCTGCAGGCGGCTGCGTACAAAGCAGACAGTATCGGCATGCTGAAACTCCTGCTCACCCGTGGATCGGACCCGAACGAGCAACAGGAAAGCAGGCAATCAGCTTTCCACTCGTGGCTGGTCACCAAGCCGGATCGCGAAAGTGTGACACTGTTCCTGGAGAATGGTGCAGACCTGCGGAGTGTATTCAAGACTAGCGGCTGGTCAGCTTTGCACTACTTTGCTTGCGTCGGCGAAGACGTGCAGGTACTCAAGCTTCTGCTCGGCGAAGGGTCCCCGGATGATCGCCCGAACATCAACGCAACAGACGAAGTCGGCGAAACTCCTCTCCACATCTTGCTCAGTCGTAGGGATGTCCCGACTGATTTGTTGCTCGCCTTTATCGACCATGGCGCTGACGTCAACATCGACGACAAGGACTCGGAGCGACCTTTGCACGAAGCGAGCTTTGAAGGTAATTGCAAGATCATGGAAATTGTCATCCCAAAAGTGACCGATATCAATGACGACAACAAGGACGGTCGAACGGCTCTACATCAAGCCGCGTGGCAAGGCTACAAAGAGTGCGTCCAGCTGCTGCTCAAGAACGGAGCGCGAGCAAACATTGCGGACAAGCACAACAGGACACCCCTGTTCTATGCGTGTTGGGGCGACTCCGTCGACACTGCCGAGTGTCTTCTCGAGGTCTTGCATACGCAAGGGTACAGTATTGAGGACATCAACAAGGCCACAATCAGAAATCGCACGCCGTTACGGCAAGCGGCCTGTCGAGGGTTCGTGGATGTGGTAAAGGACCTTTTGCGTATGATCAAGACTTCCGATGCTCCTGACGCTGCGGCGACGATAAATCTGGCGGATACGAGGAAGGGTCGTACGGCTCTGCACTGTGCTGCCTTCTGGGGCCATACCGCCTGCGTCAGCGCCCTTCTGGACAACGAAGCGGACCATAAGCTGCAAGACAAAGCCGGCAAGACTGCACTCGAGCTTGCTTACGGGCAATGGACACTGTCTGACAACACAGCTTTCGAGGACATTGTGTATTCCCTGATCGACAAGGATCCGGTCGCCGCTGTCGCAGACACAGAACTTCGCGCTACCGCTGCTGTCAAAGGTAGCAGGCGTGTATTGGGAAGACTTCACGCACTTGGGGCCGACCTCAGCCGCGCGGATCAGTATGGCTGGACGCCGCTCATGCTGGCGAAACAATTCCGCCAGGCAGAGGCCGAGAACTTTCTGAAGCAACAAACGTCTTGGGCGGGTACCTTGCCGGCGCGGTGGGTAGACTTGCCGAAAGGGGCTACGCTGTTGGAAAACGGCCTTGGCATCGTGTATCCGCCTGGCACGGGGCGGTTCTGCATCTGGGCCGACAAGCCACTGCCTGCAGGGTTGCCCGAGTATTACTTCGAAGTCACGTCCAGGAAAATGAGCAACGAGAAACAAACCGAGTTCCCCGAAATGGCAATCGGGTTCTGCACGCTTCAGGCTTCCGCGATCGATTTTCCGGGGTGGTTGCCGAGCAGCCGAGCGCCATCTGCAAGGTCGTGGGGCTATCATGGCGACGATGGCGGTCTCGGGGAAAGTAGCGGGACCTTCGAGGTAGATCCCGAGCGCAGGTACAAGCCTGGAGACACTGTGGGCTGCGTTGTCAACATTGATGAGTGAGGCGGTGATGAACAGACCCCTACGATTTGTGCAACCTGTGCTGACCTTCTATTATTCATTTTCTAGGGGCCTCATCTGGTTCACGCGCAACGGCATACGTCTCGAGAAGGAGTTCAAAGATGTGAGAGGGCGGCTAGTGAGTGCCCTTGCTAGGTCTCTGGGGCGTGGTGCAGCTGGAGACGAACTTTGGCAGTCGACCATTCGTGTGGAATAAAGATGTTGGTCCAGGCGATGTAGTGTCCGCTGGGAAACACTCGGGTGAGAAGGTTGCGCAGAGCCTCGTGACTGTTAACGGACACCTCGAGGAGCCGCAGGCCACAAGTGGCGCCACGGCAGGTCCATGATCGACGAGAAAGCTTGCTCGACTATTTGTCCTAAATATTCGCCTCTTCCATCAAGCCCGCGGGGGCGCTGATTGGATTGGAGGATGTCATAAGACTCGTGGACGACCGATCTTGACCAGATCACTCACCTTTCCATATTCAATATCTCATCCAATTCCTCAGGCTCCTGTCTGCCACTTACAGCCAGCTCTCCCACCCCCTTCCAGAACCTACTCAAATGCCTCGTTCCCGAGTCACAGATGACCGTCACCACCCTCCCACCCTTGCCCAAGTCCCTCCCCACCCTCACCGCCGCTACCAGGTTGACCGCACTCGACGCCCCAACAAACACCCCCTCCCTCTGCACTACCCACCTTGCCATCCTCATAGCCTGCTCATCACTAACCTTTACCGCATCGTCCACTAAGCCCATCCCGGCTTCGAAGTTAGCGGTAAGGCGATTGATCCCTACCCCCTCAACTACACTATCAACCTGATGTCTCCGCCGCGTGCCTTCCGTCTCGGTGGAGGAGAACATGACGCCGTACTTGACTTTGTTGTACAGACCGCTCCCCTGCGGATCCGCAAGGATGATTTTCAGATCCGGCAGTAAAGGTTTAAGCGCCAACGCAACGCCGGAGATTGTCCCACCCGTCCCGGCGCCAGAGACGAAAGCATCTAAACGTCCACCACATTGCGCGTAGATTTCTGGTCCGGTAGTGGATTGGTGCGCCATGTAATTGGCCGTGTTTTCAAACTGATCGGCGAAGAAACCACGACCGGGTTGGTCTGAGGAGGAGGTATGTTCGGCAGCGCGGCGGCGGGCGAGGTTGACGAATTGGTTTTGGTCGATTATGGAGGCGGGGAGGACGCGTTCGACGGTTGCGCCTAGGTTGGTGAGGAGGGTGGATTTCTCCGTTGCCACGTCGTTGGGCATGCATCTGTAGTCACACGAGAAGTCTCAATATCCGGCCTCTGATGATGTGTGATACAACTTCGGGTGGACGTGCAATGAATAGAGTGGACTACGTACATATAACACCCATACCCCCTCGCCCTGCACACCGCCGCTAGTGAGATGCCTGTGGAGCCCACCGTGCCTTCGTATACTACATCGCCTCTGCCCGGGACCAGAAGGCCTTCCGCTTCCGCGTGGTCAATCATGAATAGTGCTACGCGGTCCTTTGGAGAGTTGCCGGCGCCATTAAGATATTCGGCTTTGGCGAGAATCTCGCACCCGACCGCTTCGCTTAGGGCGCGGAGTTTGATGAGGGGCGTGTTGCCTATGAGTCCTTCGATACCGACCGGGATCTGCTCCGCATCGTCGCGGTCGTGCGTTCGTCGGGCATCTTCAAGATCGGTGACGACTTTAGAGTTCCGGCGCGTATGGTCTTCAAGACGGACATAGTCGGTTTGTCCTGGTACAGGATGCGGGATATTGACGCCTCGGAGCTGTCGTATGCGGCGACGGTAGGAAGCCTCGAGATCTGGGTAGAGGTCTTTGAAGGCTAGAGTGACGATGATGCCGAAGAAGAAGCCGCCGGTTGATGTCACTTTGCCCTTGTTGTCCAATATGCGGTCCCAGATGGAGCGGAGGAGGTCGGCGAGGAAGGGCATGGTCAGCGGTTATAGGGCGTCCATGAGTGCCATGAAGTTGGTCTACTCGCGTGCCGCTGCCAGTGCGTACGACTGTCATTCGTGTGAGAGTGATGAGTTTGGGGGGATGTGTCGCCGCCATATGCGTGGTCTGTGCTCGCGGCAGCTTCACCTCCGCTCCGCAAGCTGCTCGATCTTCACATGTATAACTCAGACGAAACACACTCTCTTCGCAGGAATTGTATAAATGGACTCGCCGGCGATCAACAGCCTGTTCAAGCGCCTCGCCACCCACCGCTTCTGCCATCATGCCTCACCCGCACTCTCCGCACCGCACACCCGCTGCAAAAGCACACGCACCAACCCGCAGCGCTACGCTCGCCCACGCCCGCAAGAGAAAGCAGTCACGACCACGGTAGAAAGCTCATGGCAGCAACGAACGGACCACTTCCCCCTCGACAAAGCGGAAGACTTCAAGCGCTACCCAATAATCACCTCAGATGCCTTGCGCAGTCGCAAAGAGCGGCCCAAACGGGTCAAGATGCTTCTTCGCGACTTTATCGAGGACAGCCTGTACAATCCGCACTACGGCTACTTCAGCAAGAACGTGACTATCTTCTCGCCTGGTGCGCCCTTCGACTTCAACCAGATACGCGACGAGCCCGAATTCCACCGCTTGCTGGGTGAAAGGTACACCCAATTCGAAGACAAGCTCGATGAGGCAGAGTACAGGGAAGACCGCCAACTCTGGCACACTCCCACGGAACTCTTCCGACCGTACTACGGCGAAGCAATCGCTCGCTACATGGTAGCCAATTACAGACTGACCCTCTACCCATATCACGACCTCATCATTTACGAACTCGGTGCGGGAAACGGCACCCTGATGCTCAACATACTCGACCACATCCGCCGCACAGATCCGGACGTCTACTCCCGCACTAAGTTCCGCATCATCGAGGTCTCCTCCTCCCTCGCCACCCTCCAACTCCACCGCCTGCACGCCACGGCAGCGAGCAGAGGGCACGCGGAGAGAGTGGAAATAATCAACAAATCCGTCTTCGACTGGGACCTCTACGTCCCGGACCCCTGTTTCTTCCTGGCAATGGAAGTCTTCGACAACTTCGCCCACGACATCATCCGCTACGACCCCGCCACGGAAGAGACCCTCCAAGGCTCCGTCCTCATCGACGCGGAAGGCGAGTTCTACGAATTCTACTCCCGAGACCTCGATCCCGTCGCCGCGCGCTTCTTGCGAGTCCGCGGCGCAGCGTGTCAAAACCGAAACTACCCGCACCCTCTACGCAGTACCCCGCGCTTCGTCCAGAAACTTCGGCATGCGCTACCTTTTGCGCCCAACCTGACGGTGCCGGAGTACATCCCCACGAGACTGATGCAATTCTTCTCCCTCCTCAGCACGCACTTCCCCGCCCACCGCCTCATAACGTCCGACTTCCATTCCCTGCCGCAGGCCACGAAAGGGTACAACGCGCCTGTTGTGCAAACCCGGTATCAACGCCGCACGGTCTTGGTCCGGACACCTTTGGTCCAACAGGGGTACTTCGACATACTCTTCCCAACCGACTTTGGCGTGATGGAAGATATCTATCGGGCTATTACGGGCCGGCTGACGAGGGTGATGACGCACGAAGATTTCTTCCGGAGGTGGGCGGATGTGGAGGGCACGCAGATGCGGTCAGGGGAGAACGCGTTGGTGGGGTGGTATGGGAATGCTAGTGTGATGGTTACGGTGTGAGGAACGGAAGCTTGTATGGAAGAGAGGTATGCGGCGGCGTGTCGTGACTTGGCCGCGTATGCGCGGCTGTGAGCGGATGTAAGATGCTTAGAGTGCCTGGATGCTGGGCTGCTGATGTGCCACACACGACGCATATGGTTGCGGACAGTCGCTGGTCACGAGGACCCAGACGCTGTATATCCGCAAAGCCTAGATTCAATGGATCTATATCACTGCCACACCGTCCCCAGGGTGCTCGCCACTCCTGCGCACGAATCCATCGTCCTCTACACCATCATGCCCAGCCACGCACGGCTGTACTTGACGATGAAGGTTGGCCAGATCGCCGGACAGCTCCTCAGCAATTGAGGAGATCAACGATACCGATCAGAAGGCTCTCACCAGTTTTCTAGTTGAGCCGAATTACCAAGGAAGGACCGGGACAATCGTAGCATCCTACGGTCGGTGGACCAAAGCCTGAGCGATCTCCCAAAATGGTAGGCACTGCGGAAGCGATGCCCGTTTGGTCGGACGCGGGTCACTTGGCACGCGGCCCCCAATGTGTTGCAAAACCAAACGGGTCCCATTGCGATTGCACCGCAGCGTTGAGGCTGCGGTGAGTTGCACCTGCAGGCGTGTGCCCTACTTTGGAGGAGACAAGAGGGTGCGTAGCGGTGGTTTGCCTCGTGCTGAGGTCCTCCTGGTCCCCGGTGGCGAGTACTGCTTGCTCATCGCCGGCTTGACCGACATGGCTGTACACAGTCATCTGCCGTAGGTTATTGTATCACCGACATCATTCGGGCTTCAAGATGCCCTTCTTAGCGCTCCACTGGATGTACATGTACACAGTATTCATCAGCGACTCCACCAATGCGAAGCCCTTGCCATGCCAAGCCTACATCATCACACCAAAAAAGCAAGCCCCCCACGTTCTTCGTGACCACCAGAACGCGTGGCCCACATGTTCAGAACAGCACAGCACAGCACAGCACAGCACAGCACAGCACAGCACAGCAACCCGCCCCCACACCCCTCACGCCCACCGTCGTCATCGTCCGCCGATCACCTCCCAACCCGGCAGGCGCGGACGAAACACAGCGTTGCACTGCTAAAAGTCCTGGGTGCCCGCTCGCCTGCCGATGCAACCCTACCCTTGACTACCGGCGTAAACATGGGTTCTGATTGGTGGCCTACCTAAGGTTTTTGAAGAATGCAGGGTCGCAGATCAGTCGAGGAGCCGGAAGCCGCTGACGCTCGGTGTGGGCTGCGTTTGAGAGAGTTGGGCGTTGTTTCGGCGTTTTTGGGCGTTTTTGGGGGCGTGCGGACTGCCGACACTGCGGGAGGGGCTTGGGGTGGCTTGCAGGGTTATTCGGATGATGTGCTCGAGGCTTTGAGGGTGGTGTGGTGGAGTGGTCCGTGGAGGACACAGGAGCTGCTCTGGAAGTTCAGGGAAGGGGGCAAGTAGTACTGTTGCTGTAGGGAAGAGTGGAAGAGTGTTGTTGTGGATGACTCGTTTCGCATTCAAGCCGCGTCGACTACTATACAGAGCGAGCGCTGAGAGTGCCATCTACATCACACTCCTCATTTCCGAGTGAACCGCCAGCTTTTCCCTCCATATCGAAAGGCAATATGATACAATCGACGCACGCCAAACAGCTCCCAAGGCGTACCATGGAGCCGCCAACCCTCTACCTCATTTGCGCCGTGAACGCCGCGCAAAATCGTTCCTTTCCGAAGCCTTCCTGGGAAACATTGGGGGGGTATCAAGCGATGTAGCGACTGGACATCTATTCGAAAATATAATGACATCATGCGCCGGGTAGAAATTTCGTGTCATAATGCATCTCGCACGGAGATGCGGTATTCCAAAAGTCATATCATGTCGATTCTGGGTCGATCTGTTTACTCGTCGTCGGAGGGAGATGGGTGATCGCGACCCTCTCCTCGGTGCACCTTGCGATGCCGCCGGAGGTTGGAGACAACGGAGAAGTGGCGGCCGCATCCGTCGACCTCGCACGCAAAAGCTGTGCTTGTCGTCAGCATAATGGACGATATCGTGGGAAACTGGGAGAGATCTTACGCTTCTCGCCAGTGTGGCTGTACATGTGCGTCTGCAGCGAGCTGGGTCGCGTGAACCGTTTGTCGCAGATCTTGCACTTGTGCTTCTTTTGCGAGCTCGACGAGACTTTCGAGCTGAATTGCCCCATCATGGATTGCGGCGCAGGCGGGAGATTGCCGCCAATCAGACCCACTGGTCGTGGAAGCGTCCGTGAGCTAGGCAGGTCCTCGTTCGCGGAGCTGTAATCCGCGACGGATGCGGCGTCGCTGACGGAGCTGGCGTAGCTGTACGGGTACGAGCTCTGCGAAGAGATGGAGCCATGGGAAGAGTGCGAGGAGGGAAAGCCATAGGAGTCCATTGAGCTGCGACTTGATTGGGTCGTCCCGTATATGTTGCGAGGGGTAATGTCGGACTGGCTCATCGCGACCATGCCGCGGCTGGCCTCTACGGCGTCGCTGAAACCTTGGCGTTCCGCGTCAGAGACGTGGCTTAGCCTGTCGTCGTAGTCAATAAGCGAGCTCTGTCGTTGCCGTGGAATCTCGACCGGGGCGCCCATGATCATTGTGGAGGCTACTGACGGGTGCGAGGGCCGGCGGTCCATCTGGTAGCCGTAGGATGTCGAGTATTGAGGCGCGGAGGTTGGCGCATATGTGCTGGTGGAAGACGCAGCAGACGTGTTGTAAGAAGCGCCATACGGACGTGAAGCGCCCATGTCTTGCGCCATCTGTAAGCCCGAGTGATCCATTAGATCCGGGTCCAAGGGAAGCATACCTGTTGCCAGAGAAGGTGCACCCAGGCCGCTGCTGTACGCTGCAGAAACCTGGGGGGTGTGCGTCGGGTAGTGCTTCACATCATGGCTGATAGACGACGCTGGCAGTGATGTCGCGTACATCTGGCCGTGCGGTGAAGCCGCCGAGGACACCCAAGGGTTTGAAAACTGTGGCGGCTGGTACCTCATCGTGTCGTAGCCCATGCTGGAGAACGGTGCTTGGTGTTGCCTTGTGTCCACTGCCATTGCCATTGCGGATAGGGCGAGGTGACGAGAGACGGTCGACGGTTAGGTCGTGAGGTTCCGGTATCAGCCTTGCGACCACGCGTGTAGTGATCAACACAAAGGACTGAGCTTCGAAAACGTGGAGAGACGATCGATCCTGGAGGATAGGCGGGATCAGCGAGCTTAAGTGTTTCCTTTCCTTGAGGAGAGTTGTAGGTGTCAATGCCGATCTCTGAGAGCGTCGTCGGTTCCGGGAGGGTGACGGGGCGCTGTCAATGGCCAATTGAGGTGTCGATATGCAGCTAAGGAGACGGTTCCTGGAGCTGTTGACGAGGAGAGCAGGTCGGCGATGTTTCAAGATGACCCAGGGGATCGGAGGGGGTTGCCGATGCAAGTCGAGGCGGCAGTGCTGCAGTCGCGTCGAGTCGGCGGTGTCGGCACGGCGGTGATGGTGCGGTGCTTTCGACCAAGAGAGCAGTGATGAGCGCGGAGCTTATGTTTGTGGGCGAAGCGTGCTTGGTACCCAGGATAGCGTGCACTCTCTGTGGTGAGGAGTGAGAATCTTAAGTGGAGCAAGTGTAGATCTTGTTCGGAGTGGGAGAGGACACGGGCAGGCTCGATATATGTTTGAAGGGTGGAAAGGGCCAACGCAGGGAAAGTGAGGTTCTTTCCTCCCCACTGACACTGACGTAGCTCTAGCGCCAAAAGGTGGCTTTCGGCAGGCAGGCGTGACCCTGCATGTCCGCCGACGCCATCGACGGAACTGTGGGGAAGTCCAGTGGGTCACCCGCCCGCCCAGCGCGTCCAAAGACAGCGACTCGGCTTCAACATCTCCGTAGTACCGGCAGCTCTGGTCGAGCTCGTGGTTCAAGAGAGCTTGTGCTTCCAGCGCTCGTGGTCCCCCAAGTATGTACACACCATGGTGTTATTCGACCTCCCGCACGTCCGCCTTGTTCCTGGAAATTGGAATTGACCTTAGGAAAGATCGGCATTAGTCCGCCTAAAACACGACCACCCTTGTTTCCGTCCGGCTGTCTTACTCCCGGCCCACACAGTTTGCGGACGTGCATAATAGAGCCTTTTGCGCCAAGTACACCGTGTTCGCCCTATTTCAGCAGCCCCTACACGTTCTTCAAGGACCATATCGATTGCTCGATTGAGGCGACCGACCCATCGTAGCAAGATAGCGGCGTGGCTATAGCGCTTTGCGCAAGAGTGTCGACCGCCCTGGGTGCACCAGTAGCAAGGAGGGTGTAGTAAAGCAGCCTCCGCCATCAACGGCGCAATTTGCAAGTTGGTCGTATCTTCCCCGCAGTGCATCACCGCGCCTTCACTCTTCTTCCAGTGAGAACACTGACACGACTCAAACTTCTTTTTTTGCGGATGGAGTGTGTTTTACAATCGTCCAATCACGGAACTGTGAACCTACACCGCACCCCCTCCAAATTGCGTCTCCTTCCTCCGTGGGACAAGCGTGTTCTCTAGCGTGCTGATGTGAAGCACGCCCCGAGTGGAGGAGCCAGAAAATGGCGTTCAAGGGGCGTTCTCCTGTGCAGCACTCCTCGGCACATTGCTTCCGATCGCCAAGGGAGGCTGTCACTGGCGTGCGGAACCAGTGCCGCCAGGAGACCGAGGAGGTCACGGCAAGGTTATGCTTAGCGGTAGCGCCAAAGTCTATGCTCTACTGAACCACCACGGAGATCGGCGTTACAGCGCCAGCGACACTCTCCAAAGTCAACATATCGGGTTCCGCTCCTCCACCATCCAGCTTTCAAGGCAGGCGCAAAACCGTCCATTCGGTCTCGAGGGTGCGCGGGCTACGGCGACTACACGAACACCGAGACAAGCCCACCGCGCAAGTCCCGACATAGCGTACCCGGTATCCAGTACAGCAAGTAAAATTAGACTGCATGGCTAACAACACCTGTCAAAATCTCCGTTGATTTGGCCCAGCGTGCTTGTGCTGAAAACTGTACTCGCCAGGTTGGAGACATGCGGAAGATGCAAGAGGTTCATTAATGCGTGTTGTGGAAGCGACGTCCGTATTACTTGAACGCCTTCGTATGAACACACCTCCTTACCAAGACAACCCTGCTCCAGCGAAGCCCTCTTGCTGAAGCACCGCTGCGCTCATGCCCATGCCGCGACTTGGGACAACAAGACTTCAGCTGATCAGTGCAGTCCATCTGTGCTCCGTCTGTGCAGTATGCCTGGCAGCCTGAAACGCCGACAGGTGGAGACATATCTGGGTTCGTCGGCAGGAACACCGCTCCTTACGCACCCCACTGTCGATCGGTCGATCAGCGCGCTTTGAGTTTCACCGGAGGTTTGCCAGCTGCCAGGCCAGTCCCGCTCAGGAGCACGCTCGACGCATGTCTCTATTGTTCGGCGTAGGGGACGAGCGAGCTACGGTACTTTCAGGCAAAGTCGCGCAACCAGTCCGTTCAAATGCCAAGGTTGCTCACGGGCATGAGAGGAAGGCTTGAGTTGTGCGTTACACGAGGAATTCCAGGCAAGGGCGTCGGCGAGCTTAGCATGCCATGAGTTGGTACACTGGATCCTCAAGCACCCGCAGACTACCCTTCGCTCGGACTCCAGCATGCTTGTTGAGCCCTAACGGACTGAGACCGTTATTCACGATATCGAGCCGCATAGCTACCTCACGAACCCGAATCTGATACGGCACAGCAACTTTGCTAGTCGATCAGCGTTCAGTAAACTTCTCGCTGTGTTGACTAGCCCGACGTGGGTCTCCGTATCGCCGACGGAAGCGTGCGTCTAACCTCACCGGCTTCTCCCCCTGCCTTGGACATTCCCACGATCACCGGGTCATCCAGCCTGTCGCCTCTGCGCTTTCATGGTGACCACCGTGTACCTAAGCGGCGTTAGCGAGAGAGCATTACTGGAGAGCGGACAGCATGCACGAACGCAATGATGCCGCCAACAGCTAGTAGGATGCCAACCATACTGCCATCCCTCAGCGGTCTTCGGCTGCACGACCACCCGATCGCAATGATCAAGCAAGTCTTCGCGTGCCCGACGACCGTACTTGCTACCGGACCCGCGCCATCCACGATCAAGAACTGTGAGATGTGTAGGAGGCAGGCGAGGATGCCGCTCTATTGGACTTATTAGCTCCCCGTGAAGAACTTCTAGAGGCTCTGCTTGCTACGCTCATACCATCAAAATGACGGCCCAGGTCGCAAGTGAAACGCTCCGCCAGACCGTCACATCGTCGGAGAATGGGATGATGTAGAGCATGATCAGCACACTCGCCGGCGACTGGTTAAGCAACAGCTGTGCGCTCTTGCACTTGGTGATGTCGTGGTACTTCTTGATGAGCACCGTGTACCTATAGCGGTGAGCCGACGGATCAGCCAGTGTCCGAGCTAGTGTCCTAGCCTTGACACCGGTCATTATGACTTACGTCGCGCTCGCCACCAGGCTGACCATGGCGAAGAAAACACCCAGCGGTGTCGTACGGTGACTGATATGTGCCTTGGGATCCGCCGAGGTATCAAAGTACGACACAATGCCCACGCCCACGCACACCGGTATCAGGGTCAACGCCGCCCCGACGGGGATCTTCTTCCTCAGGATCATGAACTCCAGCAATGCGACGCAGGGCGTAACCAGCACCCTCGCGATCTGATAAAACTGTATGCTTGAGAAGGCCAGCGAGGCATTGGTCAACACGACCGCGAAAATCATGGCGAAGGCCAATGGCAGGATCTGGAGGAGGCCGATACGTTTGCGCTGAAAGAGGGCGATTGGTGGGGTAGAGACGGCATAGAGTGTCGCGGCGGTGATGGCGAAGTGCGTTGCGGCGAATGTGACTTGCGCGTGACGGAGAGCGTCGTCTTCGAAGATGCGTTTGTTGACGAAGACCTGGCGGCGGTCAGGCTCGTTAGCGGAGTCACTGGGCAAGGACAGGACTGCGAAGACTTACCAGACCGACTGCTGATGCTACATTGATGCTGACGCTGAAGCCTGCCTTGGGTGTCAAGCCAAAAGGGATGCGCTTTGGCTCGGGCAAGTTTTCGGACGGTAGAAGTGCCTCGACTTCATTGACGTGTTCATCCGCCTTCTCGACGACTAGCTCAGCTTCCTCTTCGTTGCCGTTGGTCGCCATGTCCGTGATGTGTTTTCTCTGAACGCACTCCCGGCGCGAAGAAGATCATGGGTCGCGTCATTGCATTCTCCACGAACGCCCGCAGGCGCCCTTGCGCTACGAGATACCGGGAGCTGGAACAATAATGTGTGGGTCCGCCTTCAATGTAGTCGGCAAGCGTTCGAATACACTTAGTCTTCAGGAGCGTCCTCCATGCCGGCCCCGCCTTCAAGCTCATCGTCGCCCGCCTTTCCGGAATCGCCCCATCCTCTCCGCTTCCGCAAATTCGCCACGCCATACAGCAAGTCATCCAACGCCTTTGCTCCAACGCCGGTATCAGCCACCGAGCGCGTGTTAGCGCATTGCAGCTTCTTCTCGAACTCCTCGTCCCGTGTACACTCCACACGCCATACCTGCTTCTGTCCTTCCGCATGCCGTAGCTGATACGCCCGAACCCGAGCTTGTCCCTCCTCTCGGGCGTCGAGTGAAACAATCACGCTATCAGCGGTGCATGCTACGTCCAGTGGCGGGTACTCGAGGTCCAGCAACGTCAAACCAAGCTCTTCACCGCTTGTCAGGGGTAGCCAATTGGTTGGCATGATGTAGAGCCCAGGCATGCGCTCAACGGCCACCATCAGCACCGTCTCCTTTTTGTCGCCCGCTACTTGGCAAGGGACCGTCCAAAGCCCGGAGATTGCAAGATTCTTTCCGCTACCGCTTGGGATCTGGACTCCGTCTTTGCTATATGCCCGGTAAGACTCTTTCGAGCCCGGTACCTGCATACTGAGCATCGCATCATACAGCGGAATCGTCCGCTTCAGCGTGCAAGAAGGCCACTCCCACACGTAGAGCTCGTTCTCGCCGCCTCCGCTGATGAGCAGGTTCATACCGGGCACGAGGCAGAGCTTGCTCACGAACTCCTTGTGACCGAGACAGTAGCCTTCTATGACGTGCGACTGTGGTGGACCACGCGAGATGCGAATATGCTCATCTCTGTCCGCGGTGAGGATGTAGCCTCTCTCCCTGCCGTCAACTTTGCGGGTAGCGTAGGCGACGTCGGTGAGCATGGAGACGTGGCCGAGTAGAAGTTTATGCTCGAATTGGAGAGCCTCTTTCTTAGCGCTGAAGGCTTTCTGCTGCATCTGTGCTTCCAAGGCTTTGCGGTTGCGTTGGGTGTGGACTGTGAGATTGGTTGCTGATGGCTTGAACGCTGGCTTCCCCGTATCTGCTTCCGGTGCGGTGTCTTTTGCAGCGCCAGGCTCCGTATCGACCTCCGTCGCGGTTTCCGGTAGTAATGGCAGAGAATACACGTCGCCGAACTTGTCGCCACAGATGATCGTGGTGTTTTCCGGTAGCACTTGAATCGCGCACGGTCGCTTTGGCATACATCGCTGGCTGAGCTCGACGAGATTGCCGTCGAAGAGGCTGAAGACTCGAACGTGCTTGTCGTCTGTCACGGCCACAGCGTGCTGCTGATTGGGCGACACAGCGAGCTTGATGATGTTCGCCGGCTTCACTTGAGGAGCGGTCTTCTGCTTCTTCTTTGGCCGCTCTTCATCACCGACTTGATCATCTCGGGGTAATTCGGTAGCCTACGGAACGTTCAGTGACTACTATACACAAAGTCAAATGCCTGGAGACCCTCGGTCAGCCCCAGACATCAAGGCTCCTCTGGGAAAGAAACACTCACTCCGTCCGCGGAACACCATTCTGACACGACTGTGCCTTTGTCAAGAGACAACAACAGCAGCCTTGGTCCACATGCCGTGAGCAAGTGGGTGCTGTGAGTCGAGTTCTGGGCTGTTGGGCCGATGGCAGCCACGCATTGGTACGGGTGCTGCATGCTCACAGTCTGGGTGTGATGGCTCAAGGAGTGTCAAGGGATCGATGTACTGTGCGGTCCCGGAAGTCAATTGACGTGCTGTGGTGATTCTGCTTGGGTATTGCCATTGGAATTGCAGCCATATTTCGAGCCTCAGGCAGGAACTCTTGGCGCACATCTCCGCGGCGCATGCTGGCAAAATCGAGCTCCTCACCTCACCGCAGCGATCGAACCATCTGCGACCACGCACAACAATAACCATACACGCCTTAAACCATCACCCTATACTGCTCAGACACTATGGGGGGCAAGACAGCAACCAAGGCAGGCTACTTCGACAAGCTCAAGGGCCTGCTCGAGGAGTACAAGTCCATCTTCATCGTCACCGTCGACAATGTCTCCTCGCAGCAGATGCACGAGATCCGCGCCTCCATGCGCGGCAAGGGCGTCGTGTTGATGGGCAAGAATACCATGGTGGGTGGAGATCAAGGAAGAGATATGCACCTGCACACATACTGATAGCTTGTTCATAGGTGCGCCGCGCCATCAAGACCTTCATCGCCGACAACCCGGAGTACGAGCGCCTGCTCCCGCACGTCAGAGGCAATGTCGGCTTCGTCTTCACCAACGCCGACCTGAAGGAGACGCGTGAGCAGATCCTGTCCAACCGTGTCGCCGCCCCTGCCCGTGCTGGTGCCGTCGCCCCGGGTGACGTCTACGTCCCGGCCGGCAACACTGGTATGGAGCCCGGCAAGACGTCCTTCTTCCAGGCTCTCGGTGTCCCGACCAAGATCGCCCGTGGTACCATCGAAATCACGAGCGACGTCAAGGTGGCTGAGGCCGGTACCAGGGTCGGTGCGTCCGAAGCGACGCTGCTGAACATGCTGAACATCTCGCCCTTCACGTACGGTATGGGTATCTCCCAGATCTACGATGACGGCCAGTGCTTCGCTCCCAGTGTCCTTGACATTGAGGAGTCGCAGCTGCTCAAGGCTTTCAGCTCGGCCATCGCGACCATCACCGCCGTGTCGCTCGCTGCCAACTACCCGACCATCGCCTCCATCAACCACAGCGTGGCCATCGGCATGCGCACCTCGATCCTGAACATCACCAAGATCTCGCTCGCTGCCGGCTACCCGACCCTGCCGTCTGTCATGCACAGCATGCTCAACAGTTACAAGAACCTGCTGGCCGTCGCTGTCGAGACCGAGTACGAGTGGCCGGCCATCTCCCAGCTCAAGGCCGTCATCAAGGACCCGTCTCTGGCGCAGTCATCCGCACCGGCTGCCAGTGCACCGGCTGATGCCCCGGCGGCTGAGGCGCCGAAAGAGGAGGAGAAGAAGGAAGACGAGGAAGAAGAGGATGAGGATATGGGCTTCGGTCTGTTCGACTAAGTGTGCTCGTCCCAGCCATCGTCAGCATTTATCTGTAGAGTGGACAGCCCCGGCTCAACAATGCAACAGTTACGCCCGAACAAGGTCGCCAAACTTCGATCCCGGTGACTCACGACATGGAGATGTCGCTGACGCAAATGAGGTACGTTTGTCTTTTCTGCTACAGCTTACTTACATCACGTGATGACCATCATTTTAACACTGATATCCCATGATATTACAAAATGCAACACAACATTCTAATTTTTTACTGAAACTTACCCAAACCATAA
Organism: Friedmanniomyces simplex; assembly: GCA_005059865.1. NCBI lineage: Eukaryota > Fungi > Ascomycota > Dothideomycetes > Mycosphaerellales > Teratosphaeriaceae > Friedmanniomyces > Friedmanniomyces simplex. Next base: position 36,778 of record NAJQ01000113.1, read on the forward strand.
CATTACATCGCAATTGGCTGTAAATACAGTGTGGAGAAATGGCTGACAATGTCTCTAGTACAGGAACTTGAAAGCCACAAATGTTGCATCTTCTCTATGCCTCGTGTACTTCAGAATGCCGATCCGCAACGCCCTTGACCTATGCTTGGAGTACCTCATGCCGTGTAATATACTACGTTGTAGGTCTTCTCTCAAAGTCCAGATCCAACCACCGTTACATTACCGATCAGCCTCGCCGCCCAGACCTCTGCGATGCGCGCTCGCCACATTGTAGAGAATTAAGTGCCCGGGCGCCTACGTGGTCCGCACCCTTGTCGTGCCGCGTTTGTCAATCATTCTAGGCCGTCTCTTGCCCAGCGACTCCCGCCATGCCCGAGTACATGCGTCGACTGAATCAACTTGGCGAGATCCGGTCGAAGCCACCGGCATCAGCTACCTTGGCCGTCCAGACTCCAGCATTCATGTACACTCGCTTCGTTGTTTACATGTACAATCATACATTCAGGCGCGCACCGATCCAAGTTCTATCGCGCCTTCGTGGTGATCTTCAGCCCGCCTGTATTTCTTTCGCGAATGGATCCGACCGATCCCAACGTGCTCCAGGAGACTGCCGCGGCGACCCATTCACCTTACCCAAATCGATTCGAAGCCAATAGCATTCCCAGTCCGACTTGCCGCCCAGGCTCTTGCACATCCGTGCGCTTGCCTCATTGCCAACAACCACATAACCATGCGCCCACTTCCTTCGCACTTTCTCCTCCCATAAACCATCCATGCACTCCCTGAACAGCTTCGTTGTCATTGCTTTCGCGAGGCCTTTACCTCGCCACTCCGGCTCTACGTGAAGTGTCGTGAGGCTGCCATCTAGCCCCACGAACGCCCAAGCTATCGGCGCGGCAGTGGTGAGCTTGGATGAATAGATCGCCAGGTTCGGCAAGTCCGCCATGGTGCGCTCTTGTCTGGGGATCTGCGTCCTTGATCGGACCAAGGCGAAATCCCGCGGTTGCAATTCACCCCATATCAGGCCTTTCGGTAGCAGTGGCGGTGTAGGCATCTCCGCGACGTCGAAGACGAAGGTATGGTTGGGCATCAGGCCGGCTTTGAATTGCGAGGCTACCACGCCCATGCGGTGGAGGATAGGCACCGTGTGCTCGTGAACGGCGCCCCAGAGCATGATATTCGGGTCGGAGGCGTGGGCTCTGTAATCGTTGGCTGAGTACCCTACGGCATCTCGTTGCTCGCCGACTGGTGCGTTGTCCGGTTCGTGGATACTGGGCAGCACCGGTAACCGCTTCACCGCATCCACCAGCCCTCGCATCAACCGCTCTGCCTCCCGCCGTCTCTCACTCTCCATTACCAAGCTCCCTTGCTCCGCTTCCCACGTCCCGAACATCCACGCTTCCGTTTCAGGCCTACACCGTCGGTCCACGAACGCGATGACCCACGGCTTCTCCAGCGCATCGTCGCGCCCGCTCTGGCTGTCCGCAGCGCAATGAGGCGAGATGCAACCCCGGATGTCGTCGCGGCGGAGGTTCGAGATGATGTAGCTGCTGTCCTCGAAGAAGCGGCCGACTTGCAGGCGTCTGTAAAGGGGTAAGCAGGCCGGTAAGTAAGGGCGCAGGCAGTCCAGGGTGGCGAGGATGACTTGGAAGCCGGCTTGGTTGGTGAGGGGGAAGGGGTGGCAGACGTCGACGCTGGCTTTGGCGAGGGGCATGGTCAGGACTGTTCTGGCTGAGGCGTGGAGAGGTGTAGCCGAGGAAAGGCATGATTGATACAGATGGAGGGAGATAGATATGCTTCCGTGTTTCTTGGGAAGGTGGCTGTTTCTAGGGACTTACTAGCACGGTTGACAAAGCGAGGCAAAGTCATGGTGTTGGTGGACGCCAGCCTGGACAAGGGGAATACGACCGACGACGGCTCCGTCTGGTCGCGTGTGTTGGTAGCATATGACGGATCTGGGCCTGCATCTGGGCTACGCGCGACATCCATCTTGGGAATCCCACGAAGTGAATTCGTTAGAGCACTTTCACGAAAGATGACCCAGCGGGCGTCGTGGGAAATGCCGCCGCCGGTATCGTGAAGGATCGGTCCATGTGGAAAGCAGAGTGAGCACTGAGGTCTTGAAGGAGTAAGAAAAGGTGATTGATGACGACGGTCATCGCTACGCCCGCAAAATAGGCGAGGGTGGCAGGGCTCGGCGTACATGAAGTGTGTACATGTAGGTAGGTGACCTATATTGATCATCCAAACAAAATCAAGACGACTCGACACGACACCAGAATCCTCCGTAGTTGCAAGATGAACTAAGCTTTATCTGTTGAGCTGCCTCTACCCCTTCGCTCGCAACAGCACCCCATTCCAACAGCGCCGAACTCCTCCTGTACTCATGCCCAAGTGCTCATAACGACGTGAAACCCCTCTATGCTACCACTCCTTGTCCTCAGCTGCAAGCTGCAGGTACCGGTCGATCAAGGAAGCCGCGCTCGCATTTGCGCCTTGGCATGCACCTCAATAGTGGCTGCTTGTCAAGCCAAATGGTTCAGCAAGCCGGCGAGAGTCCCGCAAAGGTGCCGCCTCAGCGGCTCAGGCCTACGCTGTCCCGACTCCGCGTTTACTGGCTTGCACACTGCACCCTTTCTCCACCTGCGCCCATCCCCTCCTCGTCGTCCTCACCCAGCGCACCCCTCGCCCGACCACCCTCCTGCATCGGGTCCACCTTTTCGAGCGAGTAGTCCTCGGTCATGGCATCTGCCGGCGGGATGTTCTGCGGCTGGCGCGGCGGCAATACGGACTCCAGCGCCTGTATTTGCTGCGTCGTCATGGCTGTCGGATAGCCCTCGGCGTCGTTGGGACCGTTGATGCGCTCGGGGAACTTGACCTCGAATTGGATGTAGAGGTTGCCGAAGTCGTGGTGGCGGTAGGAGGGCATACCTTGGCCGCGGATGACTTTGACTTCGCCTATAGAGCTGTTAGCGAGTGCCGAGAAATGGTCAGGAATTGTGATTATGGACTTACCAGGTGAGATGATTTCGCCAGGCATGATCTCGACGGTTAACCACCGCTCGTCCAGGTGCTCGACGTAAATAGCACCACCAGCCAGCGCAGTCAGGAGATCAATCTCGGCGTGGTAGAACAGATCGTCACCCTTCCGCTGAAAGCGCGTGTGCGGCTTCTGCTCGATCTCAAACTGTACGTCACCCGGCGCCACGCCGGGCATCTGGTCGCCCTCTCCCGCAAAGTTGAGCTTCGTGCCGCTCTGCACGCCTCTGTCGACGTGCACGTGCAGCACCTTCCGCTCGATGATGGTCTTCTTACCCATGCACTGCTTGCACTTGTCCTTCTCCCTGACCGTCTCGCCCTCGCCGTTGCAGTCCGGGCACACGGTCTGGAAGCGCTGGATCATGGGACCCATCTGCCGCATCATGGTCTTCATACCCGCTCCGTTGCATCCCGCGCAAGTCTTCACCGCCCCCTCTTTACCACCACGACCATCGCACTTCGGGCAGATGACACTTTTCTGCAGCGCCAGCTTGCTCACTTTGCCGCGGTAGATGTCCTCCAAGCTGACCTTATGTACGTGGTGGATCGTCCGCGCCTGCTTCGGCCCTTGCTGGCGCATCCCGCCCATGCCACCGCCGAACATGCCGCCGAAACCACCACCGCCGCCACCGAAGAACTGCGAGAAGATGTCCTCTGCGTTCATGCCTCCACCCATGCCTCCGCCTTGTTCGAGCCCTTCCTTGCCATACTGATCGTATGCTTGACGCTTCTCAGGCTCTGCCAGGACCTCGAAGGCGGCGGAGATCTCCTGAAACTTCGTCTTGGCCTCTTCGGAGCCGCCGTGCTTATCGGGATGCCATTTCATCGCAAGCTTCTTGTACGCCTTCTTCAAATCATTATCGTCGACGCTAGGTGACACGCCGAGCGTGTCGTAGTATGTCGTGTCCTTCACCATCTTGGCGCAGTGTGTCGTGGCTTGTGCAGGTGTGTCGTTGCTTTATCTGGGCGCGATCCGGGTGACTGATGGTGGTCGCAGCACGGAGTGGAGAGGGTGGTGGTTACGTCCAGGAGAAGTGAGTGTACGACAGGCTATCCAGGTATGTCAGCATCTTGAGGAAGCGTGAAGAAGGCGAACAGTGAGACGGCGGAGGGTGCTGCTGCTGCGAAATTGCTAATCGTGCCTTCTTGGGCACTGAGGAGGGCGGCGCTTACCGTATGGTGGAGCGCTGTGAAGGTACGCGAGAAGATGCTAACTTCACCTTGTTGAGATGTGAGGCGCGTAAAGGGATCAGTGTGTTCTGCAATTCTGTAACAGCAAACTTCACTTTGCGATTTGAGATGCACGACTCCGTCAACGGCGGAAGCAGCCGCTTTCTACGACCTTCTATCCCTTCCACAGCCTCTGCTGGGCCTCAATTCATCCTACATCCATGTACTCCGTTGCTCACCGCGGTCAGCTATGCGATCGTCCAGGAAGGCACGCCACTCTCACCGAACGCTACAGCCCGGCAATGGCATACGAGCAATGTGGATGCGAAGTCTTGTTCGATAGATTACCAGAGTGGACGATCTTCGCCACCCGAGATGCCGGTCTAATGGACGTCCGACGTCCGGAACGTAGTAGTAGTATCTACCGATTCAGGGGGGGGTGCGAATGACTGGGAGATGCTCGGATGCGGTTGACGCTGCATTGATGCACAAGGTACGGCATGGACACGTAGATGAGCTTCATCCACGCCTGATAAGCCAAACGTACCACCCCCCCGCCGGCAACCCAACGACCATCAAACTCACAAAGAACTCCTCCACAGCCTTCCGCACCTTTCCGGGCGTCCGCCGCCGCCTCTTCCACTTCGCCTGGCTGTCGTCGTCCGCGCCGTCTAGTTCGCCGACATGGCTCTCCTCGTCCGAGTCATCGTCTGCGGGATCCTCCCATCGGACTTGCGGGTAATACCCAGCTTTGTCGATGAGGGGTCCGGTGTGCTCTTGCGAGTTTGGCAAACCGTAGGGGGACTCATTCGACGGGTAGGCGCCCAGTGCAGGCGAGACGGAGCGGGTACGGGCGTTATAGCTGCGTTGAACACCTAAGTTGGCGTTATTGTTGTTGTGGTTCGATGATAGCGAGGTCGAGGACGCCCGGTGGCGGCCTTTGCTTTTGCTGCCATTGCTGGCGGGTATAGCGAACCCATTCGCCGTACCATTCGCCTTCGGTTGATACCGTGGCAGGACCAGCTTAGCACCAGGACCATCTGGGTTATCCTCCTCGTCCGCGTCCGGTTTGTACCGCAAGCCCACAGCCACTGCCCGTAAAAGCAGCACCACGACCGTGACGCCCAACACAAGCGCATAGTCCAGAAAGATACTCAGCTGGTCCGGCAGCAAACAAAGATGGGACTGCACGGTCGGCAACGGCGTCCCGACCGTCTCTCCCTTCTCATCAACCGGGTTCCACAAACTCACGAGCTGGAACCCGGGTCGCCGAACACCCATCGCCCAGCTGAAACTCTTGACCGTGATTTCCCTCACATTCCTCAGGCTCGCACCCTTCGCACCGCCATCGTTGCTCGCTTGGCTGGTTTTAATGATGTTGTAGCGGTGCGAGATATCGCAGTAGTCGTGGTCGTCACCGGAAAAGACGTGAGCGATGGGTCCAGCGGCGGACACGTAGTTGATAAGGGCGTTGGAGAGTGAGCGCGTGACGACGTTTTGGTACTGGTAGCCGGCTGCTACCCGGATAGCGCGTCCGCGTTCGCGGAAATTGCCGCAATCGGTGTCTGGGTCACGGTACAGTGGGACGTGGGTGAGTAAGATGACGGGAAGTTGTGACTTTGGCTTGAACGCTTCGTCTTCGAGGTCTTTGGAGGAAGGCTGGTTGCTGGGGTCATATGCGTCGTCTACGGTGTGGTTGTGGCCGCGCACACTGTCCTCCGCGGGATAGTATTGACGCAACGCGTCGCTGACCGCCTTGCCGGCCGGCATCCGTATGTTCTCCAGAAAGTGCGACGTCGGCTGCCAAATGTGCTCAAGCTCTGCAGCTTTGCCCGGCCGTGTTTCGCCACCCTCGGGTAGAAACTGTCCAGACGCCGATAGTGAAGGCGTGTCGACGCTGATGAAAGTATGGTTGCCAATCACATCGATGCGATCCGTCTCGCCAAATCGCACGTGGAACCTGTCTCGAACCGGCAGCTGCACGCCCATGCCGAAGCCGACATCGTGATTACCCGGTAGACTTGCAATAACACGCCGCTGCTTGCCGCCCGATGTGGCATACTGTTGCCCGGTGACGTTGCGTGCTCCATTCTCGATGCTCACTTCGTCCTTCGCGACATCGTACGCAGCAAACAGCTCTCGCCCAGAATGCGGGTAGAGTTGGTCGGTGTCAAAGAAGATCCTCCCAAAGCGCGCAAAGTCAGTCTCCCACTGTTTCTGACCCCACGCCGACCACCTCCCGTTCTCACCAGGAACAAAGTCCTTCAGGTCTCGGCCGTCAGGCGTCAGCCAATGGTCTTTCTTGTCGATGTGATGCTCGTGAGGCATGGAGAGGGCCTTATTGTAGCTGTCTATGCTACGCTTGGCGGGTGCCTTTTGCTCGCGGTCGCCGCTGAGTACGAACAGCTTCTTGCCCTCCTTCTCCACCTCCTCAAATCTTTCTCCCTCGTCTCTCTGTGGTGTTTTGGCATCCTTACTGAGGACACCGATAGCTTCCAATATCTTCCTCTGGTGCGTCTTCAGTGGAATGGCCCTGCTAGTTGCCCATTCTCTGCCTCCATCGAATAGATCACCAAGGAATACAATCGAGTCCGGATCGAGGTTCGAATTGATAAGCCGATAATTGCGACCCATATACAAGTCCGTATTGGTCTCCGTCAGGCTCGACAACGGCCATGGTCGACCGGGGTATGTGTGCGGGTCTACCAGCTGCGGGTCGGCGATGAAGACGAGATGGTGCGGTGTTGCTCCCGCAGGCCACTTCTCCCACTTCCCCCATGCGCAGGCATCTATGTGCTTGGCGAAGGTGGTACGCTCACCCCAGTATAGCGCGTATATCCATAGTAGCGTGAGAAGTGTGGTGACAATAGAGAATCGGCGGAGCAATGGGTAGCGGCGGGCCAGCCGGCGGTGTTGCTGGAGCGCTACATGGCGAAAATGCATCATACGGATCCCCAGTATCGTCTCCAACTCCTCCTGCTCCTTTCCATCATCATGGTCGCAAGGTTCGAGTATGTTTGATGGTTGCATTTCTGGTGGCAAGAGCATTGCGCTACGCATATCACAATGACCCCGCGCACATCGTATCACTGCTCCCGACACCGTCACGAGAGCGTTGACGTGAGTGTGCACGTGAAGCGGCAAGCAGCGGCACATCCACGTGAAAGGGACATCTGACCATCGAGGCAACATGAACACAGTAACACAGCATGTGTCACCAAGCCACGTACATGTACATGCGACCGGTGCGATGACTGTACAACGCTAACAACCTTCCTCCCCCTCACCACACACCTCCAGCCCACTACCATACTCGCCACCAGATCACAGCCTAGTGACACACCATCAGCCGCGACGCGATGCCGCCTCTCCCAGACGACGTCATCTTCGCTCACATCGACATCGGCACGTTCCTGAAGCTACGGCTACTGAACCGCCATCTGCACAACCTGATCAACTACCACGCGCATGGGCTCACCGAGAGTGTTGCCCGCTCCACGTTTCCGGGACAGACTCGGATCCTCATGCACCTACCTCATAAGGAGGCCGCAGATCACTCCGAATGTCTGCGCTGGCTGAAAGACTTGCGGTGTCAGCAGTTGGCTGCCATCCTCCTAGAACGTGGGCCATGTTGGTGGGTCGCCGCCGACAATCCGATCGGAGATGACATGCGCCGAGCTTTCGCAAAAGGTCGGCAGGTACTTGCGGATTGCTCAAGAATTGCGCGAAAGGTCGCCGCCATTCCACCCCAGCAAATACCTCAGCGGCATCTAACGCAAGCATCTGCGAAAAGCGAAACAGAAGCCGCTAGAGCCATGGCGATGTCGCGGGACCTAGAAACATGCTGGAGATGCATGAAATATCTTGAGACGCTTGATCTAGAGTACTTGCAAGGCCACGAGTACTTGCAGCGCCAGCTGACCCAGCACGTCTTCGGTTTCCCATATTGGGATGTCAGGTTCGCCCACCCAGGCCAGCAAGATCGGGCTGATAACGAAGCATGCGAGCTATGGGTCCTCAGTTACACACTCAAGCTCGGTCCCGAACCTTTCTGGAGAGCTTGGTGGGCGTCAGACCCGTGTCCAGGCCACGAAGGGCAATTCATCACGACTGAAGTTGAAGCAGCGTGGGATGAGCGCGATGAACATACCCTGGAATACGAGCGGCAGAAAGTCAGCGTCTTCGACCACCAAGTACGACGGCTCGAAAGACGTGTGCGCAGTCAGCTACAATCAAAATCGCATGGCCAGATACGTTCACCCGAGGCAGTCAAGCGCCTCCTTGATTTCCCACACCTTTGGGAGATACAAAGTCTGCGGGAGATGATGACTCAGGGCGAGCCGCCGCCGCCTCGCGCCTCCGAAGGTGTCCACTTCGAGCAGAACCTAGAAGCTAGGATGATTGGTAGGACGACGATAACCAAGTGGCCGGTTCCGCCTGGACAGCGACGTCGACGCCGAACAGCTTGTGGTGGCGGAAACAGCGTTAGGCGCCTCAAAGGGTGCTACCAGAGTACAAGGAGCTGTACGAAGAATGGGAGCGCGGTTGGAGAATTAGGAAAGGGTTGGGCTCGCAGCATGCGGCGATCGAGGAACGCTGGGCAAATCCTCCCGGCGCCAGATGCAGCTGCTTAGCAGGACACAGTTGCGCATCAGTGCCGCAAAACCATCGACTTCAGTGAACATACGAGGGCCATTTTCCCCGAGACTTCGTTCCACTGAACGGTTTCAGTAATGCCGGAGCTCGAAACTTGGAGCGCTGGCGGTTTGCTCGGCTTCACTTGCTCGAGTCACATGTCAATTTGTATCTTCCCTGAAGAGCAGACCCTCCCAAAATGGCGAGAATCAGCATTACATGATCGTTTCGGAGTCTCAGACGTGCGTCAGTCGGCGCACTAGTCGTGAATGCTCGACATTACGCCCTCTCGGATTCTATGTAAGATCATTCTTGCTTTTCCTTTTCTTCCTTGCTGCCATCTCCACACCGCATCTCTCACTACTCGACATGCCTGGTCCACCCATGGCAGATAAACTACAGACTCACGCGAGCAAACACAGACCCAAGCCTCCTCCAATACCCGGCCTCCCTCAACATGCTCTTCGCCATCATCACCGCTCTCCTGGGCCTCATCCTCCTCCCGAGCATCACCGCTTACCCGCTCGGCAACACTACGCGGTCTCTGCTACTGCGCTGGTATGGTGTCCCATACGCCCGCATCGGCGACTACGGAGCGTGGCCGGTCACCGTGCACGATCCCGCGCTCGGCAATCAACAGCCCCTTCGCTACTGCTACAGCGACATGGCCTCGGCCGACAGTCTTGCACCTCTTCTCTCCGCCGCCATCACGAAGTGGAACTCTGCCATCGAGGTGAGCGCCCTCGCCTTCATCCTCGATCCCGGCTGCAAGGGCAACAAGGCATGTCTCTGCGACTCCTTCCCTCAGCCCTCGGAGGCGCTGTACGTCTTCGACCGCGGCCAGAGTGCAACGCGATCGAGCCACTCGACCATCGGCTACGAGTACACCTCCCAAGAGGCCGGCGGCCACAATTTGAACGTCTTTGACTTCGACCCCAAAAACTCCGAGGACTGGGCCTCGAGCGTTCTGGAGATTGCGCATGAGTTAGGACACGTCCTCGGGCTCGCGCACGAGCATCAGCGCCCGGATCGAGATAACAGCGTTATTTTTACTTGCGGGAATCTCAGCGGCTACGAATTGGTGAGAGCTACCCACTGTAAAGCTTCGCTTACATACTGACTTCTTCCGTTCAGGCCGAAGCCGACGTCGAAGTCGTGCTGGACAACACTCCTGCTCCCATTCCCGAATGCAGAGTCCCGGGCGCCTTCAAGTCTACTGCGCAGTGCATGGACGACGTGGTGTACGTGTCCCTGCGATCCAAGCGTCAAGGAATCTGCTGACTGGCCGACAACAGGTGCCAAAACGAAGAATACGCCGACCTGCATTTCCCCCAAGTCATCGACTGGTTGAAAGGCAGCGCCAGCTCCGACTACGGGGACTTCACCACGTCTCAGTACTGGGACTCGCTGAGCATCATGAACTACGGTTCCTACGGAGGGGCTGCAGACGTCACGCAGCCGTTTCCTGCGGGCGCCGTGTTGGTCGGCAGGGGAACTGGGGCTGGTGAGGCGAATTATCAGATCTATCAGGGTGGGGACATCGACCCGGTGGAGGCTGGGCCTTCGCCGGGGGATGTTTCGCGGGTCAAGAGGCTGCACAACAAGCAAGTCATCTAGGTACGGTGGCGTATGGGAAGGCATGGTAGCAGGATAGCGGCTCGAGGGCCGCTTGATATGGCGGAGATGGCTGTCATGGGTGGTATGATACTTCATTTCACATTGCTTTTTCTACGACTTCGAGATTGACGTGTTCCGTGATTTCACTCGTGACGGGGCCACTCAGGGGTAACGAGGAAAAGTACGGTGGCTGAAAGGCCTATTCACTATCACGGAGATGGTGGATGATGCTCGTTTTGGCACCACGTTTCTACCCCGAATCCGAATCAATATCGATGCCAATTTCACGGAAAGCAGTACAGCGGCAGAAGGGCGGTTTGCTACCACGGAGATGGACGCGGGTATGGGCAGCCGGTCACCATCTCCTTCACAGCGACCTTGCCGATTTCGATATCAGGAACGACAGTGCGGTAGCTGTAGGGCTATTCGCTACTACCGAGATCCTGGTGCCTGGAGACGCCGGCGATTACCTTCTCCCCCGCAACGATGTCGACTTCAACCCCAGCAAGAGAGCTATCATGGCTCGAATTAAACGTGTTGCTCTCGAGATGGTCGCCACTGGCCGCCTTCCCGACCCCTTCTCAGGAACGACGATCCCGGCTTGAAGGTGATGGAGGTCGGCTTGAGACCTGTACATTGCTGCAGAGACACTGTAGCTACCACAAATACCAAATACCTCAGCTAAATGGACCTAAACCCACCCTGGAAATCTACGTGAGACTGCTTTCACTAATAGACACCATCCTGTGCAGCACTCATCGACATCCTCCTCTTCTCCTGCCATTCCGCACTCCCCATGCTAGTAATATCATACCCGTTCGCGACCAGATACTCCCGGAACCTGATATCCTCGCTCTGGATCGTATCCTGGTTGATGTTCGGCAGCCAGAAAACCAAGAAAGCGCTGAAGAAACACAGCGCGCTGGCGACGTAGAAGGGATACTGGCCGCCGTGCAGCGTGCTGGCGCCGCCGCCGTCGGCCTCGATGATGGGGAAGACGTAGCCGCCGATGAAGGCGCCGATCTTACCGGTCGCGGCCGCGATGGCGTAGTATTGGCCGCGGATGCCGGTGGCGCAGGTTTTGGAGGCGACGAGGCCGATGTTGTCGCCTGGTCCTGTACGTGCGAAGTGAAGCAGATCAGCGAGTGTTGCAAGGTCTGAGTTCTGCTTGGGTACTTGGCATGCTTACCCATCTCGCCCAACATCAGGAAGACGCCGTAGACTACTACGAAAGCGCCGATATACTTGGGCTCCTGGAGCCATTCGTAGCAGCCGCTCATGATGAAGCCGAGGACACCCTGGGCAGCAACGAAGATCATGAGAGCTCGTTTGGGACCTAACCAGTCGGAGGTGAAGGAGCCGAAGACGGCGCCCGGCTAGCGGAAAATGTCAGTATTGGCCGGTAGCTTACAACGAAATTGAGGGACTTACCAGGTAGAAGAAGTTGACAAGGCAGGACCAGCCGAAGGTCTGCCATAGGGCTGCGTCGGGCTGGATGACCGAGATCCATTTCGATGAGTAGATGGAGAAAGGGTAGGTCAAGAAATCGTAGATGAACCTGCAAAGCGGTGACGGCCTAGATTAGCATGCATTTCACTAGCCAGACTCATCAGAATACTCACCAGATCATCATGACAAGTATCAGTCGGGGCCAGTAGAACTTTATCGCGAGCCAGTAAGGAGTCTTGCCGTGCCGGAATGCCTCCCTCGACACGGACTCCGGCTCCTTGAGCTTCAATCGCAGGTAAAGCAACGAGAGCGGTGGGATGACTCCGAGACCGAGTGACAGGCGCCATACCAGGCCCAGGTCGTTAGGTCGAGCCGCGGTGATGATCATGGGAATCAGAGTTCCGATCACGAAGCCCAGATCGATCTGCGTGTTGGTGAAGAGGCAGAACCAGCGATTACGGTGGCCTTCCTTCAGTTCGCCGGAGGCCTCTGCGCAACCCACCGAGCCGGCGGGGTACTCGCCACCAATGCCTATGCCGAGCAGGAAACGGAATGCCGTGAGGGCGGCGAAGAGACCTTGCGGGCTGCCACCAGCGCCGTACGAGCCAGCACACAGAGCGGCGAAGACGAAGAGGATGACGGTGGAGACCAGCAAACTCCATTTCCGCGAGTAGTGGTCGCTCGTGTAGCCGAAGACGAGCTGGCCGATCACCGTGCCAGCAAAGGCGATGGAGGAGACGTTCTGCGCCGCCGAGCTGGTCGCGTAGGAGTCCGGGTAGATCTTACTCAGGATGGTGTTGACGGGTCCGATGACGGCTTGGAGATATCCATCAGAGAACAGGCCGGCGCCGCAGGCCAGAGCGGGCCATGTTCGTTCCCATCGAGACTTCTCGGTGGCTGCGAGGGGAACCTCCAGGTCCAGGTCCCGCTCGGGCGACGGCTGCATGTCGTGCTCTTTGTCCATCGTGAAGTTTGGCGAGGCCAAGCGAATAGCGTGTCGGTGAAAGAGGAGATGGTAGTGATGAGGGAAGATGGGGGGGACGGGAAATGACCTACCTGCGGGACTCACGCGACCCTTATCTACCTCCGTACTACTTACTCTGTAATGTCGCTGCTGGAACCGTCTTGGACGCCTCCACTGACCCGACTCTCGGACCATGGCACAACAAGCAACACCAAGCCTTGCTAAGCCTTTTCTTGTAAAGATATTGTCGTCGACGCACGTCCAGCACGTGTCGTCGTGGACGTGTTCGAGCCTGTCCCATCTTCGCTGGAGAGCACGTGGAGCGCAATGGCGATGACGTATGTTGCAATGTGTCAGCGCCACCGAGAGGTGGAGATATCAATCGGGTCGGGCGGCATTCGGCAAGCGCCCCGAGAATGGCGTCTCCGAGACCCGAGACGGCGACTCCGACCTTCATCACCAACTATTCTTCCTTCGCTTCACTCGCCTACCGATGTGGACGAGCTTCGTGAAGATTTGATGCGGCGAGGAGCGAGGAAGCCTCACAAGATATGTTCAAGGCTTGAACAACATCACGCCACCCGTGTCCCATCGACCTCGTGTATCCGAGAGTGGAGAGTGGAAAGTGAAGAAGTATCAGGGCGTTAATAATTGAACAAAGTATACAGTACATACAGCACCTCCGAACAGGTGGTCCGCGAGGACGACAACATCCCAGCGTCAACGCCACACAACTGCGTCGATGCCGTAACAGCGTTGTGCACAAGATATGCTCATCATCGAGACCCAACGCCATCCTCTACAGATGTCGCCTTCTCCGTCTCTCGAAACCCATGATCAGTCTCCAGAGGACGTTCAAAGTTGTAATGCTTCTTCCACAGACTCGAGATCAGGGCGACCGCGGGCAGAGCCGTCATGACGATCCAGACGACAACTCTATGAAACCTGTCAGCAATGCTCTTACGAACACGCTGCTCGACAAGGAGTTCGGAATACTCACAAGGCATCCGCAAAGTTCTTCAATAGATCTCCTTCGCAACTCCCGGTTCCATTCCCTTAACAATGTCCACCAACGAGCTAGCCTCCGCCGACCACTCACTCGCAAACTCTGCAATAGATGGATGCCGCAAGATCTCGCGCCTCATGCTAGCTGGTCGAGAAGGTAGTCCTGCCGACCGCGACCACCTAACTCACTGGCCAGCTGCACGGAAGAAAGTGAACAAGCTGACACCGTACGCTTGGTTTTTGTTCGGCACAGCGGCTTGGAGGGCAAAAGACAGAGAAGGGTATAGCATGCCGAGTCCCACGCCGTTGATGAGCTTGACGACGACCCAGACTTCAACGCGGCGGAGCTGCTGCATCTTCGAAATTTGCTTGAAGTTGAGGTCGAGGAAGATAATGAACAGGGGCGTGGCCATAGCGAGGAAAGGCAAGTTGATCCAGAAGACTGTTGTCGGAGGGACTTGATGCATCGTTATCAGGTGCCTCTTTCTCGAGGGCGGACGTAGACGTGGTGGTGCTGAGGTTGGACGCCATGGTCGGGTATGCTTGCAGCATTGCGAGGGGTCGAAGTCCGTATGTCGACGACGACAGAAGCTGTGATTGCAGTGTAATCGCTGTTATCATAGGAGCGACATGAAATGTAGGTACATAAGAGTAAAGGTAAGCTTGCGGATTCTTCTACTTGCCTCCCACGTCGTCTCAATCGCAAGATATTCGTCTGCTTTGCGCCAGCATTGCGCCAGTAACGTGCGCTTCACCGCCAAGTGGTCGCGAACAAGCAATGCTATACCTTCGCTCGCGAGTGGAGGGACGCAAACACATAATGTTTAATTGTAGAGTCGAGCCGAAGCCCTCCGTGAAGCCGTTAAAGTTGGCCGTACCATCAGGCGGAACAGTGATTGGCTCATCCGCGTTCCTGCGCGTTCAAGAGCAAAACAGCTCGCATAGCTAAGTCAATCCGTCTGAGAGGAAAAATGTCAATGTCGAGAGTGCAGCAGCGGACCTCGAATTGTTCAGAGTATCGAAGACCCATGTACACATATTTCATCTTTACTTCACGCTCTCACCGTCACCCGCACAGGCAGACCCTCCCTAGGCTTCGCCGTCCCCAGCTGGATCTGATACGCCTCGTCCCCGAACTGCTGTTGTATGCCCGTCGAATCGCTCGGGTATCCCGATCCATCGCCTTGGAGCTTATCCAGCTCGTCGAATGCGGGGTGGAAGTCGAACGAGCGGAGAGTCATAGCGAGGATGACCTTTGTCTCAATCTGGAGGCAGCGTCAGTAGGTATCACAAGCAACAAACTACTAGGGTTTACGGCGCTCACGATAGCAAGCTCCTGTCCGATGCAGTTCCTTATGCCCTTCGAAAAAGCCACCCACGCGCTGTTCGACGTGAAGTTCGCTGACGAGTCATCCTTCCCTCCATGCAAATGCCTCTCCGGGCGAAACACATGCGGATCCGGCCAGTATTTGCTCGAGCGATGCAATCCCACATCCACAGGCCACAACATGAACCCCTCCGTCGGCAACGGCTCGCCGGTCTCGGGATCGTGCACGAAGAACCCCTTCTGCCCGACGCGGATGGTGGAGGCTGGCGGCTGCATACGGAGGACTTCGCGGGTCACGGCGAGGGTGTAATCGAGTTTGTTCAGTAGATGGCCGGACTCTCGGATTTGCGACCCGGCGGTGCTGGGGTCCGTGCCGAAGACGTCGTCGTGTTCTTTGCGGATGCGAGCGAGCATTTCCGGGTTCTTGCCTAGATAATAGTACGCGTAACAGATCGTCGAGCTCGTCGTGTCGTGGCCTGCAAAGATGAAGGTCTTCATGTTGTTCACGGCGGCGCGGCGGAACTCGGGGTCGATGCCTTTGACTTTGCTGAGATCGCTGGAGGTGCCTTTGACTTCTTTCAGGTAAGCTTCGAGGGCGAGGTCGATGATGGCCTTGGATTTGCCGCGCCCTTCGCGGGTGGCGAAGCGTTCGTCGATGCACTTCCCGATGTAGCGGTCCATCTTCCAGTTCAGCTAGCCCTGCACGACATATCGTAGCGGCCAGTCGATAAGCTCGATGGGGTTGAATTGGGCGCCGATCTCCTGCCACTTGACCTGCTTCATGAAGGCGTCTACCAACTCATTGGGCGCTTTCTGGGAGCAGAGCTCGTGGTCTAACACCACCCGGCCGATGATGTCGACCGTCAGGCTTGTGGTAGCGCGCTCCATACGGAAGAGATCGTTGTTCTTGGCGTGCTTGGTGAGGACATTACAGAAGATGTCGCACTCATCGACCATGAGCGGGACGAGAGACATCAAGTGACTGGCACTGAAGCCTGGGTTGAAGGCGCTGCGCCACTTCTTCCACAAAGCGCCCTCGCTACTAACCAGGTTTCCCGGCCCGCCGAAGTTTTGCAGGAATTTGTCGACCGCTGGGTGTTTCGGCAGGCTGTTCGCCACCGTGATCTCATGCATGATGTCCGTGTTGAGAATGGCCAAGATCGGGTCTCCCGCGGGCCAGACATCGAGGTAGAAGTAGTCGCCGAGATTGTATTCTTGCTGGACGAAGCTGGCAAAAGTTTGGGGAGCGGCACGCTTGGGTTGCTTGCGCAGGACCACGTCCATGGCGCGTAAGTGGCCCCATATGTAGCTATGAGGCGGACCTGGGAGGCCCTTGACCTTGCTGCGTTGGACGTGCAAGCGCTGGAGGAAGCGCGCGACGAGGGAGATGAGGATGATGCCTACAGCCCAGCCAAGGCGGGTCGTACTGATGTAGTCTTGCCACATCTTGCGACGACGTGCTGCAAGGGAGGTTGCGAGGAGGGAGGGAGGGAGGATGATTATGTGCAACTTGGGGTGGAGAACGATGTTGGTCTGATATGCATATTATATTAGTGCTCCTAGAACTGCAGCGTCGCCGCCGGACCAACTCGCTTCCGCGTGACAGGCCCGGTAAACTGTGTAAGCCCTCGAAGGATGCATCAGCTCATCAGTTCGCTTGGGACTCCAAGAGATTGCTGGTATTGTTGTACCAATGATGGTAAGGGCACGAATAGATTGGTATATCCGATGGATCATCTTTTTGACCTCCTATTGTCGACTGACGGCGGGTGAAGAAGATGAGCGTCGTTTGTTCGCCGCTACAAAAGGCAGGAACGGCACCTAAGTGAACGTCTGAAGCATGTGACAATCCTGAAGCATGTGACAATCCAATCATATTCCTCTGCAATTGTTGTTTCCAATTGCTGCATGCGTGGTATGAACCAACAGGCATACTTCGTCGTGTATATTCACCGGATAAGAGGCATGCATTCGGCACCGAGCGCCACCGACAGCGGGGCTAAGATGACCTCCCGCCAAGCTCTTGCAGGTGACGAGCTCCTGCACGGCCACGACATTTGGGGAGGCAGCCACAACGACGACCAACATTCACCAATCGAACCATTCCCACCATTCGATGAAAGTATACTTGGCGGCAGCCCGACAGGAACAGACAGCAGCTTCAGTATCGTCGACGTCTCGCTGTCAGAGGACGACTGCAAGGACTCCGAGCATTCCGACTCCGAGTACGAGCAGGTTGCCTACGATTGTGCACAGGGAGACGGCAGCATAGAAGCGTATAACGGCATACACCCCGATCATATCCAAAGAAAGCAGAAGAAGCGCAGGAAAAGTACGAGTGCGCAGAGTATAGCCGACGGTCCTGGCAGCATGGAGGGCGGTGGCAGCAACGACTATGACGCGGACTGGGAGCAAGCAGGCCCCAACGCCGATGCGCAAGACCTCGCTGGACCGGGTCTGCACCGTCGCCTAGAGTGCCAAGTCACGAAGCCGCAGAAAGAAGGCGAAGGCACGCAAAACGCCTACGTCTCCTACCTCGTCACCACCAATACCGACTTCAAATCCTACCAAGCGTCCGACTCCCAAGTCCGACGGCGCTTCACCGACTTCGTCTTCCTCTGCAAAACGCTCCTACGAGAGTACCCACAATGCGCCGTCCCGCCCCTCCCCGACAAACACAACATGGCCTGGGTGCGCTCCGACCGCTTCGGCCCCGACTTCACCGCCCGACGCGCCTACTCCCTGGAACGCTT
>NAJQ01000114.1:0-38780 GCA_005059865.1 Friedmanniomyces simplex
GCGTCGGTCCAGTACGACTTGTCCTGCGTTGGCGCCTCATCGGCTAGCAAATCCGAGTCATCTACATTGAGCGGGAACCGCGTGTCGTAGTCTCCCGGCCTTATCTGGGGTCGTGGTCCAGTGGCTTCACAAGTGCGGAGATCCAGGAAGCACAGCTGATGCCAGACCAGACGCCGGACGTGCACCTCTACGGGGCTCATAGAGTAGAAAGTGCCATCCCGGTGCAAGCCCATGCACTCGGCGAGTCGGATAGCCGTACCGACCAGCGCCGAATGCGCTCTGGAAACTTCGGCCCTCACCAGGGGTATGAGGTACATGACAAAAGCTTGCATGACATCCACCCGAGTGGTCCGCAGAAAGTTTGCTTTCGCCAGCGCCATCTCCGTGCCCGAGCGCAAGCTATCGATGAGCGCTGCCTTGGAGGTGCCAAATGTCTGCATTATCAGGTTCTCGTCCATGCTCACGGCGCCGGAGAACATGGCCGCGAACACAATGGCTTGAATGGACCTTGCTGGCTCGCTCCCGGTGGCGATCTGGCCCCAGAAGAGTGCGTACTGAGCTTCAAATGTCTGCCGGTGGACGGCGCGGCACATGATGTGCACGGCTGCGAAGTACTGCGCGATCAGCTGGTCTGCGGCATGCTTCGTGGGTAGGTAATCGATCAAGTTGGTGTTCATGTTGGTGCCTGGGAAGAAAAAGCTCGACGCAGGCGCGATGCTAGACGTAACGATCAGTTCCAGAAAGACCACGGGAAGAAGGCACCCTGATAAAACTACTCACTAGTCCGGTCCCGGCCCAATATAGCTCTTAGGACTCGCTTGCAGCCTAGGCGGCACCACCCCAGGGTGAAGGTCACGATGATCTTGAATCTGCGGCGAGTTCGACCATCTCGACTTCCCGCACGTAACATCCCTTAACGTATCGTTCAACTCATCCACCAGCTTCGGCCGCACCCAGCCCCCAATGCGCTCCGAAATGCGCATCTTGCCCATCTGCACGCCGAGGTCCATAAGCTCGTCGTCCCCGTTATCTTCGTACGTGTTGTCCAGCGCGGCCAACGGCGTCGGCTCCAACACGTCCTCGTCCTCCCCGGCCTCGTCCTCCTCGTCGCCGTCGACGTGCGCGTGGCTGCTTTCGGCGCTGAGCGGCTGCGTGACGTTGGCGCCACCCATGTGCGCTTTCGCCGATCGACCCGTGACTTCGCGCTCCAGGTTCTTCTCCAGCGCGCCCATCCGCTCCTTGATGTCCGCTAGTTTCGCCTGGCTCTGGGGATCCAGGGATGGGGCGAGGTAGAGGCAGTCCCGCTTGAAGCGCGTACAATTCGTACATGGCGCCTGCTTGTCGCACTTGAGCTTCCGGCGCCGGCATTCCAGGCATGACGTGATCTGTCTGTTGCGTCTCCGGATCCTCGCCGCATGCTTGGTGGAGTCGGAAGGCGAGCTAGAGTCCCGCAGGGCTGACAGGCTCGGGTTGGAGCCTGAGTCGGTAGCGGCCGCCCGAGGTTGTTGTGGCTGTTGCGCTCCACCGCCGTCGCTGTGCTGGGCCGAGTGATACATCCAGGCATCCGCCATGCTGGGGCCAATGCGAGGCGCAAGGCGTGGTTTACGGCCGAAGCGCAGGAAAGTGCTGCACGTGCGCGGGTATATGAGGAAGGAAGCTTTCTTGAGGTTTCGTCGGGAAGTCCTGCGCTGTTGTTGGAGAGGGTCGAAGTATCTTCACGTCCGTTGACACTGTCGTGGCGGCGATGATGTCGCAGTTTATTCACGTTGCTGCCTTGACTGAATGACTACTGTACTTTGAGCCTCGGCAGCGATGGCGACTGGATTATCGACGGATCATGCGAGATGTCACAACGCGGTGCGCCGCCCACTCCAATGCGCAATCAGTCTGCAGTTCCTAAAGGCCGTATCGAAGAGTTGGAGCAGGACCTTCGATACATGTACTTGAGCGTCACGGCGACGCCCTACCCGCGTCGATTGCCGTCTCCCCGGAGTTAGTCAGCGAATTGAGATGACACGAGTAAGGCGCTCTCGGGGCAAAGAGAGTGCGGATACGAGCGACAGCATTATTGTTTTCGAATTGAGACAGACCCATCTACCCGCCGGAGCCAAACAATGTACAACGCAAGGGAGGTACGTGTACCGTCCACTTTAACTATGTACACCCCACCTCCCCACCTCCTCCATTGCCGCCTTCTCTCCCTCCGCCAACTTCCCACTCCCATCCCGCAACGCCCCAGCAACGCACCGCCACCCATCCCTCCCACCCCCATGCCTCAGCACCTCCTCCCGGAACAACTGCCCAGCTGCCGGATCCACCGCACCCCCCCGCGACCCCTGAAACACATCCCGCCATATCTTCCCCGCAATCGCGCGGTCGAACAGGTACGAATAGTACGTAGCGCCATACCCGAACAAATGCCCGAAAAACCCCTGCCAGCTCGTCCCTGGCGGCTCGGGGACCAGACTATACTTATTCCAAACGCTCTGGTACACTTTCGTGCTTTCCCTCCCTTCGCCTCCATCGGCCCAGAGTAAGGGTGAGCGGGAATGGTACTCCTGATCCAGCATCCCGAGCAGCACCTGACTCTCAATCTCCGCCCCCTGCATCCTCCGGTCCAACTCAACGCGCTCTTGGATACGGGAAGGGTCGAGCGGGGCGTCGGTCTCCCAGTGCCGGGCATACAGGGCCAGGACCTCGGGCGCGGAGGCAAAGTTCTCCATGAGCACGGAGGGCAGCTCGGCGAAATCTGTGGCGCAGCGCGTGCCGGAGACGTTTTGCAACGCGGTACGGCCGCAGATGGAGTGCAAGGCGTGTCCCATCTCGTGAAAGAGGGTGGTGAGTTCGCGGAAGGTCAGTAACGTTGGTCTACTGGAGCTTGAGACGGGCGGGAGCGAGAAGTCGCAGATGAGTGCTATGGTCGGCAGCTGGTAGAGCGCATGTCCGTCTCGAGAGTTGAAGTTGGTTGCAAGGCCGTCATTTGCTGCTTCTTGCGCCGTAGCGAACAAGCTCCCGCTCTGCGACGACAGCTCAGCAGCCTCGTGTATTTCTTCCTCGCTTATGCGCCTGGAGCAACGCAGCGTAAAGTGCGCCGGATTAGGACTCTTGCCTTGCCGCTCGAACAAATCGCAGTATATCACCGCGATGTGGCCTTCGTGATCATCAATCACATCCAGTCGGCGTACATCGGGGTTCCACGTCTCGCCCGGCAGCGTCTCGCGAGGAACGAGACGAATGCCGTAGAGGCGGTGAAACAAACGCGACAGGCCCTGCATGACTGTCCCAAGCGAAAAGTATGCTGCCAGAAAGTCCGGCCTCCGAGCTTTCGAGCGTAGCGAGGACATCAGGTGCGCTGTGTAGTAGTCTCGATCCCAAGCATTCAGATCCGCCGGAAAGTTGCCCGCCCGGGCATCGCTCTTTTTGACCTCCAACAGCGCCCGCAACTCGTCTTTCACCCGTGGTGCGTTCTCCGCCGCCAGTGCATCGAGGAACGAAGTGACTGCCTCGGGCGACTTCGCCATCTTATCCGTCAACGTCATATGCGCGAAGCTCTCGTAGCCACTAAGACTCGCCAGCTCAGCTCTACGTTTCAGCAGCTGCTCCAGACGTTGCAGGTTCGTATGCGATGACGTGCGATTCGCCATGTAGATCTCGCGTCTCGTGTCGGGATCCTCAACCGTTCGCAATGCAACAGTGGCCGGCATACCGACAGTCGGTAAGGACACCGAGCCCCATCTCGTCATTTGCCGTACGAACAATGGATCCATGCCTTTCAGTCTACTGCTCTCGAAGCGCAATGTGCTGTACTCCGCTGCCATGTTCTCCACAAAGTCGTTGCCCACTTGCGCGACCTCGTTCGATATCTCCACGAAAGCTTGCCGGTCCGTCTCCGCCAGATCAATAGCAGACTTCGAGAAGTCTTTGATCAGGATGGCAGCTACTGTACGCTCCTCCTCACTCCACGAGCTGTAAACTTCGGGTAGTGCCGCGGCCTTCTTCAGCTGATCATTGAGACCCGTCGTGGTATTCAGCACATTCATGTACTCGAACATGGACGCATACGCTTGCGTGGCAGCAGCCTGCACCTTTCTATCCGGATGCACCGAGCGTACAAAATCGCTTAGATCAATCACGCGACATAGCAGGTCGCTTAGTCTGTCCAGGTCTCTAGCCACACGCTTCAACTCGTCGATGGTCTGGTATGACAACACCGCCGCGACGATTCTCTTGCACTTTGTGAGCGTGATAGCAGCGAAGTCCTGGAATCCCTCAGGGTATGTGAGATAACGATTCTGGAACAGCCCTGCACTCTTGCCGCCATAATGGTACTTCGTCTTGGACGAGAAGTCCTTCCATACATGAGGCGAATCGAAGATTTGGCGTAATGTCCGGTCATCGTTGGCGATACTGGGCGCTGCTCTCGAGGCAGGTTGATAGTCGTCTGGTACTGCTGCAGCGGCGGCGGCGCCCTTGGTGTTGCTGGAGGTCACGAGGCGTCTCTTCCCAACTCGTCGCTGCTGGCGTATGCATTGCGGGCAGGTCCATGGCTGACGCTGGAGGCGCTTTAGCATCGCGCATCGATGAGAGGAGTCGGGATGGAAAGCAGGCTCAAGTCCGTCTTGCATGTGATTGATGCAGCCCGGAGAAAGGATCGGGCCGACGTTGGGATGCCCAGAGTTGAGACGGGAAGGAAGGAAGCTCTGGATTGAAGCTTTTGGAACAGCCAGCACGCGAACTGCCATTGCGCGTGCCATATCGCTCCTATGGCCTTCCAACCACTGCTACGGCGGGTGAGTGGCATACTGAATCAAGGCCCTGCGATTCATGTACTGACATCTCCAGCGTGTCCTCCCCATAGCGGGCCTGACAGCAGGCTTAGCGCTCCTCCCTAAGAGTATCGCCCACGCCGAAGAGCCTGTCTCAGACCCGGTGAAGGAGATCGTACGCCGTTCCCGCAGACTTCGTAGAATGCTCAAGCTTACGACACCCAGCGTATGCGAAAACCTATCTACGACACCCCGTCATCCGAACCCACCGCGACCGCCATCTCCGCAACCACTCCTCCACCCGCCTCCGGCATAACAGACAAGCCACAGGAAGACAACTCGCCGCGAAGACCCACACCAACCGACAGACTCGCCAAAGAACTCGGCCGCGGCAGGCTCTTCCTCCACCGATATGCGGTCAAGACGGAAGACGGCCTGAACGTGGGCATGGACCGCTTCATGAGCGCCGAGCACACCTTCACCTCCACCATCGCCTCTCTCGCGCCGCCGAAAGAGAGCAACGAGCAGCTGCTTCCGGGGAGCATATACGTGCTCGTAGCGGCGATGGCGGGTAGCATCATCAGCCGGAATCGCAATATCCTGATCCGCTTCGTCACGCCTATAATCACCGGCTTGGCGACGGCGAACTACGTCGTCCCGCGGACGACACAGAACGTGGGCAACTTGATCTGGGATTTTGAGAAGCAGTACCCGGTGGTCCGGGATAACCACCTGAGGATAAGTCAGGGAATCAGGCATTTCGTCGAGACGGGGAAGGCGCATAGTCAGATGGGGCTCGCGATGGCGGAGGAGCGGGTGAGTGGGGCGAGGGAGACGATGGAGGATTGGGTGAAGAAGGGGAGGTGAGGCTTGCTTGCGGATGCTCAGGGACGCTGTAAGATAACTTTAGTCTCTCAGTCGGTAAGATCGCGTGTACAGAGTTTCCTACATCGTCTAACCTAGCAGGGCTTCTCAACGATCTGCTTCTGTGGACGTGGATGTTGTATAGCTTCATGCCACTGTTTCAATGCTAGGAGAATAGACCGCCGCAGATGCCCTCTGGCTGTCCGAGCTTTTCATGATCACTGCCATCCTTTAGCATGCCTTACATGCACTTTCGAGCGAAGAAGCCATATGGTTGTCGAGCAGAACTCGAATTTGACGCCTTAGGCAGCAACTTACGAAGGTTGCTTCCAACCTTCGCAACTAGAACACTCTTTCTGCGACACACGATACCGGTCGGTGGGAGACTTGCATGGATGGCGGCACTGGGACGGACAACAACGCGCAGTTGGTGACAGACGACTTCAAGATCAAAGGCGCCGCCACCCGGACCGTCTCGAAGGGCAAGGCTCGGGATGCCGCTCCGGACACCTGCACGATATGCCTTGAACATATCACCGAGCGCGCAGTCGCAGTGCCCTGCAATCACCTGAACTTCGACTTCCCGTGCTTGATCTCGTGGCTCCAAGAACGGGCGACATGTCCGCTCTGCAAGGCGCCGGTAACGGAGGTGCAGTATGACTGGCGGAACGCGGAGGACTACAAGACGTACCATGTGCCGCCGAAAGAGAACACTGCGACGGCGGCAGCACGTGATAACCAGGGGCGGAGGCAGCGACCGACAAGGCGCTTCGACGGGCTACGGGCGCCCTACAACGACGATGGACCCGATATGGCGGTCGAAGACCCCGTGCTACAGCGGCGAAGGCGAGTCTACCGTGACAGAACTTACTCGCTCCACGTCGGCACAAACTCCATATCCCATCACCGGGACTTCAGCTATCAAGCGTTCGCGGCATCAGCAGACCTGCAAAGCCAGGCCCGCACCTTCTTACGCCGGGAGCTGAAAGTCTTCTCCTTCTTGGACGCCACTCGTACTAGACGGGGTGGCAATACCAGAGAGTTCTTGACCGAGTACGTCATCGCGGTACTCAAGGTCAATGAGCTCAAGGGAGCCGGCGGGCATGCCGAGGATCTCGTGACGGAATTCTTGCGGAGGGAGAATGCGAGATTGTTGCTGCATGAGTTGGAGGCGTGGCTGAGAAGTCCATTCAGCAGGCTGGAAGCGTGGGATGAACAGGTGCAGTATCAACATAGTCCAAGAGAGGACAAGGCAGGGTAGCGCTCGAGCTGCCTTGGACATGTTCATACAGGCTTTGATAAACACTTCGGGTCTTCGTGCCCTCCAGTATCACGCAAACTCATTGCACGACCCGCTTCATCACCAGTTCCGTCATCGCGCTGGAGCCTAAGGAGGGCTCGACCGTCACTGGACATCAGCTCGCCCATTTCCCTACCTTTGCCGACCTACCCAACAGACTAACGCTGTCTCCAGCTAACGATATCCGCCACCTCCCACCTCCTGACGTCCTCGCCAACCTCACCAGCCCAGTCCAAGCCTCCACCTTCTCCAAGGTCCTCGCACACACCGTCGTCACGGACTGGATCCATGCCCACCCGGACACCCACTTTGAAGTCGTGCGAGTGCTACCAGGCTACGTTAAAGGCGCCAATGACCTAATCGGGCCCGACGATATCGAGTCCATCTTCATCAGCTCCAGCGAAGGCGTGCTGGACACCGCGCTCGGCCGGATCAAGGATGAGCCGAAGCCTGACAGGCATGTTTGTCTTGATGATGTGGCGCGGGCGCATGTCGTGGCGTTAGATGGGAAGGTTGTGAGGGTTTGGCATTTGTTGACCGCTGTGGCGAATCGTGGGATAGGGTGGACGTATGATGATTTTGTGGACGTCATCGAGCGAATGTTCCCCAAGGAGATCAAGGCGGGGATTTTGAGTCCCAAGAAGGGGCAGGCTGACTGGAAGATGGGGTTCGATGTTGAGGATACTTATCGCGCGCTGGGGTATGAGTTCGCGGGAAGAGAGGAGATTGTTAAGAATGTCATTGAGCAGTACCTCCAACTGAAGGGACAAGCAATGCAATAGAGGTGGCGGGGATGGTCTATCTGCTGCTGTGGCACGGCGCGAAATAAGGGTACTCAAGTCTACAGTCAAGAGTACCTGAGATAGCACCAGACCATTGCTTACCCGACGAGGGGACCAGTGCAGCCCGAACAACCTCTCCCATATCCTCCTGCTGCAATCACAGCATTTCATTATGCAAGTTCGCCGAAAATTTGCCCGCTTTGAAGGTCACGCCATATACAAGATCCAGACTAGGAGCGGACGCGAGCCAGGAAAAAGACTTGACGAGTACGCGAACAGATTTGTTTTACCCTGGTTATCTTGAAGTATCGTCTTGTCACCAAGCCATGAAAGGTGATGAAACATGCGATTGTTGAGCGCACGATCTCAAGCTACCGTGAAGTCTTATGAACGCCAATGGGCCCCCTCGGCCACGTAGGCCTGCTGAGCACCGCCCTGGTGCCCTTCGGTCCGCTCGCCTGTTTCTTAAAGCCTACGGCTCTGGAACAGTCTGCGAACCGAACTCGAACCCTTTGAAGACTAGCACCGTCTGTGTTGGGTGCTGGTGTGCATTATTCGGAGCCCAGTGCCTGCCTCAAAGAAGCCATCAGCTCTGCAGGCTTTCGCTTTTGCTCCGCATAGAAGAGATTCCCCGCTGGTCCTTCACTCCCTAAGCCCTTGGGGGATTGGTCGACCGTGAAGATCTCAAGGGCCTCCTTACGCCCTTCTGCGCCTCGAGCTCCTTTTTGCAGTGTTTTCAGCCAAGGCAGCAGGGTTTTGACGTGATTGGCGTGGCCGGACACTTTCGTGAGCATCATGGCCGAGCACTCGAAGGGATCGAGTTGCTTCGCTTGTTTGAGAAGGTGTAGAGCGGAGCGCATCCTTGCAGCGTTCAACATGATGCCGAATTGAATACGACGGAGATGCTTCCTCAACTCACCAATACTCTGGAGGAAACCATGGAGGAGCTTCTCGTCGTAGAGGTGGAACGTGTTTGCGCCGTACAAGATAGGTGCGGCTTCTGCGTGTGTTTGGCGGCTTGTACGCAGAAGAGTGGCGGTCATGGAAGGTGTCTGGTTGGTCGTGCGCTTGCGGAGTCTCGGGGAGGAGCAGTCGCCGCGCTTCTACAAACGAGCGACAGAGGCTCAGCATGAAGCAGGGCGAGGTTGTAGATTTCATTCCTGATTTCTGGCGGGAGGTCGTTGAACCCGATGGTGTTTGCGGCAGCCATTGCGAGCCGGTGCGTTTCCGTTCTTGATATGCCGGACAGTAGAGCATCAGCGCCCCGTAAGCCTTTATGCTGCCGGCGATCGTTGGTGAATGAAAGCGTTGTAGGGTGCAAGGCTGCTGTTGAGCGTGATGCTGACTTCCGAAGTCTTGACGATGCACCAAGAGATGCTTGGTTTTATTGTGGTGTAAGGTAAGTGATGGGGTGAGCTTCGAAGAAAGGACAAGAAGGACACATTATTTGATGAACTGAGGTTCGAGCTCACTTGCCACTTCGATTCGCGGAAAGCGCGACCCTCGCGGCTCACTCGCAACATCACTTTCCCAGAAATCATTCCAAACCCTCGCAAGCCTTGTTGTGTCGGCATCAATACCTCCTTCTCATCGTCATCCACCTCCATACCCCGCCATATCCCCGTAGGAAGCATAGATAGTACGCCACCCCCCAAAAAGCACCCCCCAAATGCGCCGCATGCCCGATCCCGGTCGTGCCTGAGTGCAGAAAGTACGTGTCGACCGCCGCAAACCCCACTGTAGCCACCCACAAGGGCATGGGAATGAACATAACGCTGATCGGCGCGAACGGCATCAAGCACGCTGCAGCTGCGCCCGCTCCCATGACCATGCCACTCGCCCCAAGCGCCACTTTACGCACCCCCCCGTCGCCCTGACCGAATGATCCCCAGATCTTAGTAGATACCTGCTTCTGGTAAAGCCACGCAGCAGAGCCCGCTATGCCACTACCAAGTGAAAGGGCGAGCATGTGGGCCGCGCCAATGCCCGGTATCCATGACAACATGGTCCCAAAGGTACTGAACGTCAGCATGTTGAAGGCGAAATGCCACCAGGCGATATGCGAGAAGGCGGAAGTGAGCAGGGTCCATTGCCGGCCCTCGCGCAAGTTCTGCCAGGAGAGGGTGAAGTTCTCGTGGAGAGTGCGCAGGAGCCGCTGATCTCGGTTCATTTGAGCGTATTGCCAGCCGGCGAAGACGCCGGTGTTGAGGGCGATGATGAGATAGGCAGCGCTAAGAGCGGAACGGCGCGTGTTGCCCATGTGACCGTAGCCTTGGGTATAACAGCGGTTGGTGGTATTGCCGCCCCGTAGCGTTGGGTGGGATTCGAAGCTTTGGTGGAAGAATGCGCGGTTGTTCAACCCGTCTGACATCTTGGAGAACTTCCTGCTTGCCGCGATCCGGAAGACGTCTTGGGTTGGCGCTCGATATCCTCGGAGCACTCGCAGCCGCAGCAGAAGTGGCGAGAGCATGGTCTAACGATGAATCTAGTTTTGGAGGACGAGTGCTTTGTCTTACAGAAGAAGACGAGAAGTGGGGGGCGCTGCTGCTGTGTATTATATAGCGAAGGGGCTGGGGAGTCCAGGTGTCGTTACACAAGGCACGTCGGCATTCTGCAGCATGAACAGCTCAGAGACGAGCTGATATGAGTTCGAATGGGATGAGAATCCGTCCCAAATTGCTTGCACGACTCAGGTCGTCGCGGTGTTCCAAGACGTGTCGTTCATGCATGTCGTCTGTAGTGGTCGTCGTGCCGCTTGTGTGCCTCAGGTTTCCAACAATGCTCGACCTCAGTTCGGATTGTTTGCGCTCCAAACAACGCACCACTCTTCCACGAGCGTACACCTTTCCATCCTCGACCCTGCCGCTATTGCTCCAACCGCACACTCTCGACCAGCATACCGACCCTATCCATCCCCCATTGAACCTCACCAAGTACTAGGAGAGCCCTGCTGCCTTCGGAGCTGCAGCGAGCACCAACCCAAGCTTCAAACAAACAAACGAGTGGCGCGAGCATCTTTCGCTCTGACAGAGATCGCCCATACTCGAGACGTCCACCAAAATCACTGCGCTTGCCTGGCTCCCACCGCTCTCTCACGCCGGCTTCACTCCCAGCCTTCGCAGCTGCTGCGTATCCCATCGACGAAGTCATAGTCGAGCTTTGAACCACCGCTGCCACTCCGGCAAGCACACACAATGGCCTCCGAGCTCGCCAACAAGCTCGAGGGCACCACACTGAACGATGGCGCCACGAATGACGACTGGAAAGCGAGCCTGAAGCAACCCGCGAAAGACAAGAGGGTACAGACGGAGGATGTGACGAAGACGAAGGGCTTGGAGTTCGAGGACTTCTACCTGAAGCGGCCATTGCTCATGGGCATCTTTGAGGCCGGGTTTGAGAAGCCTTCGCCGATTCAGGAGGAAACCATACCAGTAGCGCTCACTGGGCGAGATGTTTTGGCGCGAGCGAAGAACGGCACAGGCAAGACTGCGGCTTTCGTGATACCCACGCTGGAGCGGATCAACCCGAAGCTGGAGAAGACGCAGGCACTCATACTTGTACCCACACGAGAACTGGCGTTACAAACATCGCAAGTGTGCAAAACGCTCGGCAAGCATCTTGGCGTCAACGTCATGGTGACCACCGGTGGCACTGGACTGAAAGACGACATCATTCGTTTGAGCGACACCGTACACATCATTGTCGGCACACCTGGCCGCATCTTGGATCTTGCATCGAAAGGCGTGGCAGATCTCTCAGCAGCTACTACCTTTGTCATGGACGAAGCCGACAAGCTTCTGTCCCCTGAGTTCACCGTCACTATCGAGCAACTACTGCAGTTCCATCCAAAGGATAGACAGGTCATGCTGTTCTCTGCCACTTTCCCAGTCATAGTGAAGTCCTTCATGGACAAGCACATGCGCGACCCTCACGAGATCAATCTGATGGACGAGCTCACACTGCGCGGCATCACGCAGTTCTATGCCTTCGTGGAAGAGAAGCAGAAGGTGCACTGCTTGAACACCCTCTTCAGCCGTCTCCAAATCAACCAATCCATCATCTTCTGCAACAGCACCACTCGCGTCGAGCTTCTCGCGAAAAAGATCACCGAGCTGGGTTACTCCTGCTTCTACTCCCATGCCAAGATGCTGCAGCAACACCGAAACAGAGTCTTCCACGAGTTCAGGAACGGTGCCGTACGAAATCTGGTGTGCTCTGATCTGCTCACCCGCGGTATCGACATTCAAGCCGTCAACGTCGTCATCAACTTCGACTTCCCGAAGAACGCGGAGACGTACCTTCATCGCATTGGTCGGTCTGGTCGCTTCGGACACCTGGGTCTTGCTATCAACCTGATCAGCTGGGAAGACCGCTTCAACCTGTATCGCATCGAGCAGGAGCTCGGAACAGAGATCCAACCAATCCCCGCCGCCATTGACAAGAGTCTGTATGTATACGATGCTCCAGATACCATCCCCAGACCGATCAATACCGCACCGCAACAGCAGCAGCAGCGGCCACAGCAGGAAGGCAGAAGACAGCAAGGAAACGGCGCAGACTTGCAGAACCCAGCGAACCGTACTGGTGGGTTCCGCGGTGGGCGAGGCGGCGGCCGTGGAGGGAACTTCCGTGGCCCACCGCGCGATTCTAATCAGCAGAGTCAGAACGGATTCCAAGGCCAGCAGCAGAGGCAGGGCGGCTTCCAGCAGCAACAGCACCAGCCACAACAGCAACCTTTGGCGCCGTCTGCAGCTCAGGCATAGCGCGCTTGAGCATGCTCTTCACGGAGATCTAATGCGCGATATGTCAGACCGTGTACAATGGCGTTCTTGGAGTTCTCCCAGCAAGGCGCTGGCTGGCCGGCGCGCCAGGAAGGGCTTGAGATGGGCGGTGATGCTGCTGTACGATTTGATGACCAGCCGGTTCTTACGCTCCGGCAGCCTTTTCCTTGCGAACTTCCAACCCGACACCCCACTCCTACGCCTCTCACGACTTGCGTGGAGAAAGCCAGACATTGCAACCCTTGATCGAACCGAACGAATACGACACGAATGCTCCCCTCCATTGCCCGTGATGATCTGCCCTTCTCACCGATCCACACGACACGACACCACTATGTACCTCAGTCTCGCCGGCCCCACAAGACTAAAACCCCCAGACAAGAAGCGAACACGAGCTTCGCCGCCCAACGTGCTCACTGCCCTTCGCTACACGGAGCGCCACAATTCTGGCTTCACAACTAATCAACGTTGATCACGTCTATCTTCACTCCTTCAGAAGACGCCCGATCAGTCCGGAAACCCCTCTCATCACCTGGCCCTCGACGCCGCCAACACGAACACGACAACAGTTTCTAACGTGCTTGCGGCTCGCTCGTCGGAGGTGCATGCAATGGCTATTCCTGTAGAAAGAAAATTTGAAAACCTTTTTGGAAGGGACGACGACGTTGGGCAAGATGGGCTCGTGGTGCATGCTGGAGATGGGCTCGTGGTGCATGCTGGAGATGGTCCGGCTGCTATGTAGCCTCTTGCTTGCTTGAAAATGAGATACCCTTTTCCCTTCCAAATCACTTCACCTTTTCGTAGCCCTCGTGTCTGTCTGCTACAAGAGAAGGAGTCCAGGCCGACGCTGACGGGTTTGATGAACTCGATATTGTAGGTGCTTCGCTCTGGCTGAGGCTCTCTCGTGGTACGGGTATCGATCGGCGGGTTTGATGAGGGCAAGAATGAGTGGGTACGACGATATGTGGGCTCGTGAACTTGTAGCCTTGCCACTCACCTCCCGTCCTACACGAGTACTCCAGTATACATGTACGGACGTACCGAATCTCAACCGTTAGCCGGCATTATTATTGCATGTGAAGTCGCTGCCAGTGAACGCCGGTACTCCGACATGATCGTTCAAGGTCCGCGGCACGGTGGCACGGTGGTACCGCCTTGGCCCCGGCCCCAGACGTTCACTTCCTACGGTATCGGTGTCGGGATTTCGGGAACAGCGACAAAACGTCCAAGCGACAAACGGCTGTCACGTGGCGCGCCGTTTCGTTCCTTGAGGTTCGTGGAAAGGTTATCGGCAGATACGGTAGACAGCCGGACAGACATCATCGCCACATGCTTCTTGCCTTCTCGGGATGATACGGGTTCACTCATCAAGCAGCAGCGGCGATGGTGGGTGGTATGTTTCCTATTGATTCCAGCTGATACGTCGGTATACATCTGTTATTACACGCAACGCTCGCTGGGGGCGTATGATTAATCCCTAACGGCCAGGGCGGCAAACACGCACATGTATTATCAATCAGCCCAGGACTGCTTCCAGACATACTGCTAGGGGACCTCCAGGGCGCACCCCTCCCCATCCTCCCCCCTGCTCGCCTCGTCGTTACCCCGGCTGGCTGGGACGTGCCTGGTAGAATGCTCGATCTTGAAGTCCACGCAGACTCACGTGACGGACCAACTACGGTACCGTACCAGGGGAGTTCCGCCCGGAAGGTTGCTCGACGCGAATAGTGGGGCCTGATGATGAGGTGAATCCCTTGGCAAGTCGGGTCCCCGGATGTCAGCTCGCCACAAGGTGGTGTTACCATGGACTGCACCGGTGGATTTTCGCTTCTGAGGTCAGCAGTACAAGTACCTGCAGCGGTTAGCGAGAGCGTCGTCCGACGATCGAAGGGCCATCGGCGATCACGTAAACGAGGCTTGCAAAAGTCTATTGTTTTGTCTCTTGGCGTCATGCCACCTCGACGTGGGAGGTAATACAGCAGCGTGTGGGGAGAGGTCGTTCGGTCGAAAGGTGGTGCATGTGGATGTGGATGCCGATCTTTGCATGCAGCGTGCGGAAGTTTGTACCCAGGAATAGAAGCCCCCACCTGTCATCAGCCTCGTGGAGTTATAGGAAGTGGCTTGGGAGTCAGCCACGCGGTCTGCAACAGTGTCTCTCTCTCTCCACCATGACTGTGAGCCTCGTGTGTATGAGGGGACATTAGATGTGAGACTCCTTTGCCCTGTGGGTACGAGAGCTCCTCCTCATCATCTCACCGATGTTTCGTCGGCCCACGGCTCGTCTCTGTACCGTCGCCGGGTAGCCCTTTTCATGTTAAACTTGTGCCCTAGTCTCCCCCTCTGCTAAATTGGTTAGGGGTTAGGGGAGACTGCCCAACCAGCGCGCGCGGCAGCACGCGACTAACGCGCAACACTACCTTAATTAAGCTAACGCTTCGGGCGCGCGCGGCGTCTTCCTAGTCCTGCAGGTAACGAAGTAAACAAGGCTTATTAGCCGAGTTCGATGGCTGTGCGAGTGAGACCGGATCCTGCTCAGGTCCGCCTTCCAGCGCTTGCCCCCCAAAGCAAGGCTACCCGCCTACCGCAGAAGAGAGGCATGCTATTTCCACTTCAGGAGCTCTCAGTCGGGACTGGTCTGGTCTCTGTGTCAGATCGGACGGAGGGCTGTGCGCTGGGCCCAGATAAGGAATCACCCGTCCAAGTCCACATCCATACAATAGAATACCCTTTCCCTTCCCGCCTCCACCCAAGCCCCCATTGTTCTCCCACACACCCACTTCTCCCTTTTGCCCGACCATCCACGTGAAGGTCGCCGACGATGGCATCCATTTCAGCTTCTTCCGAGCAGATGCACTACGGCGCCGACAACAATGCATCGACGAGCGCCAACATCCTGTCTCCTATCCCGAGCGGCTTCTCCCTCTTCCAGCCCTCCGTCGCCATCGGCTTCTCGCTCCTGATTTTGATTGTTCTCGCACGCGTTTTCGGGGCTGGCAAGCAACGGCTGCCTGCGGGTGTCAAGCGACTACCACATATTGGCCCTCAACTCCCATACATCGGCGCGCCATGGGGCGTACCTGGGCCTGGTATCGAGGCCGCATGGTTCTTTGGCAACATGCACAAGAAGCTTGGCCCGATCTACGAGTGGAAGGTACGCTGGCGAGCAAGTCCGCGTGGAAATAATTCGCTGACTTTTGCAGGTCATGGGCACTATTCACATCTGGATCGAGACCGACAAAATCTCCCGCGATCTTTTCGTGAGCCGGCAACGTAACTACTGTGACCGCAACGAGCTTCCGGCTGCTATTGGCGTCAAAGAGGGCTCGGAGATCCTCCCGCTCATGGGCTTCGGCGAGCAGTTTCGTCGCTACAAGAACTTCATGCACCTCATCATGCGGCACGCCAACCCGCGCGTGTTTTACGGCTGGCCACTGAACGAGAACAAGAAGACCCTCCGCCGCATACTCGAGGAGCCGGACCGGTGGTCTGAGCACCTCATCGTCCATTGTGGCCGCACGATCGCCAGCATCGCTTGGGGTGACGCCGAGCACGGCAAGAAGCTCTTGACCATCATCCCGACCATCCTCAAGGCCGTGTCGCCCGCCGGACCACTGATCAACAAACTCACCTTCCTGTCGAACCTGCCCGAATCCGTCTCGCCGTGGAAGCAGCAGGAGACCATCCGCAAGAAGGAGATGAGCGACGCGTTCATGGAGCCCCTGCAGGACGCCAAGGCGCGCGCCGACGCGGGCCACCTCGAGGACTGCTGGAGCAAGCTCTGGCTGGAGAAGGAGAAGGGCACGGAGCACCTCGACTTCTACGAGGCCGCGCACGCCATCGGCTCCAGCTCCTTCGTCGCCATCGCCACTGTCGGCGGGCCGCTCCACGCCTTCTTCCTCGCCATGTGCCACTACCCGGCTTGGCAGCACAAGGTGCAGGAGGAGATCGACCGTGTCTGCGGGGATCGTCTGCCTTGTATGGACGACATGCCGAAGCTGCCCGTGCTCCGCGCCACCGTCAAGGAGATTGTCCGATGGCGGCAAGCGACCCCCCTCGGTGTGCCGCACGTCGCGCTCGAGGATGACGTTTACGAGGGTTACCTGATCCCCAAGGGCGCCATCTGCCACGCAAACCACTAGTAAGCCATACTCCTCACCATCCACTGACCCAACCAATTCGCTGACTCCATCCCAGCCTCATCAGCCGCGAAGAAAGCACCTACCCCCGCGGCGAAGAATTCCTCCCGGACCGCTGGCTCGACCCCTCCTACCCGACCTACAAAGAACCCCTCTCCGAATTCCCCAACTTCAGCGGCGACCGCGCCTTCGGCTACGGCAACCGCAGCTGCCCGGGCATCGACCTCACCAACTGCGAACTCCTCACCCTCATCGGCTCCCTACTCTGGGCATTCGAGATCAAGCGCCCGGAAGGCCGCGGCGCGCATGATTCCCCCTTGCCGTGGTACGAGACGGCGCCGTGGGTCATCACCATGTCCAAGCCGTTCAAGGCCGATGTGAAGGTCCGGAGCGAGGCGAAGCGGAGGCAGATTCTGAATGATTGCCCGGATGCCGGGTACACGGTGCTGGGGAGCGAGAAGGAGCGGAAGGATCGGTGGGATATTGTAAGGCAGCCTGGTGAGCACCTGTACAGGTGGGATGGGTTGACGGAGCAGGCGGCGCTGGATCCGTCGCGGAGCTATGAGGTGGGCATTTAGACGGGAAGAGGGGCGTGCATGCATGGTATGTCGGGAGAAGTTTGGGCGGAGGGGATCTTGTCATGTATTATGGGGTTGTGTCTTGCGTACTAGCGGGTTCGGGTTCAGTGGGTGGATGGATGGATGGACGGACTTTATGTTTGCGCGGGCGTTCCGCCTCGGTGGATGGCGCGCTTTCCCTGCAACCACCTTGAGGTACTCTACTATGGACTCTTATAATTTCACACGACTTTAGCGAAAGCATCTTTCGACTCTTCATCACGCATATGCCGTGATGGCTTGTTCCCGTTCCATCGCTCTGCAGAAGGTCATTACAATCGTCGCTGTGTAAAGATGGGATTCGACACCGTGTGCACGTGTTGATGGAAGTTTCATGTTGTTGACGTTGGTCGTGCACGTTTCAAGGCAGGCACGATGGTACATGTAGCCTTCGCGTTCGCCAATGGCTGAGCTTCCGCTGCACCACGTTCCTTCCAGTCCTCTCGTCACTAATGGGACCGCAACGGTTCGTCCCTCTTTTGCTGGTTCTCGGATGCCCGGCATCTGCTCAGAGCAGACATGGAATAATCGATGGTTTCGATGCTCACGCGCTCGACCATAGTGACGAACGATGATGTCGCTCGGTGGCGACGGGCGAAGGCGATGATACATCAGGCTAGGTACCTTGTACTTTTCCCAGTCCGCACCCTGCTACTGACTGTAGCCCCTGCTGCACAACTTCAAGCATTGACAAAATGTCGGGACCCACGAAACGCGTCGAAGACATGACGCCCGAAGAGCGCCTCCGCTCCCTACAGGAGTACGCCGAAGGCAAGAAGTACGTCCGTCCGGGCGAAGACGGCACCTTACCTCGTGGACCTGGGGCGATGCAAGCACTCGTGTTTGGTGGCCCGATGCGTAGGGCGCCCGAGTACAACACGCCGCTGCCGCCGCCGTCGTATGGGACCGTGGCTGGTCAACAGCTGCCTCAAGGGTCTAGCTCGAAGCGTTCTGGGATTGTGAGGAAGTGGTTGGAGAAGCGGAGGGAGAAGAAGGGATGTGGGGATAGGGGGATAGCGGAGGGGGAGAAGAAGGATGCGTAGATTGGTGTACAGTGGGAGATATTGTCCGTATCCGGGATACGCCGCCAACCTTGCGAAGGTCGATCAGGAGGCTATAAGACGCACTTCTCGTTTCCGAGGAGCCGTCACCGTACATCTGCTACGCATGGGGCGCTGCGGCTTCGGCTCTACTCCTGCTTCTGGCATCCACGGCTTCACCATGACACAGCGGCGTTCAACGGGTTAGGCTTGCAGTGCTTCCTTGGACGGCCGCGAGGGATGGGTGCAGCTTTAAGCGTGGCATGTATGGCTGACCTGGGTGAGATGAACGAGTTGTGGCCGGAACGCCAGCAAGCATTCACAGGGGAAAATTGAATGCTCTCGAGCGACTGCAAGGGCGATGCCATGGCGTAACGGATTCCTCACATGTTGAGGACAGCTTGGCAGGCTACTACACGTGCCACCGGGGAGGGTTTTCGAGGTTCTCTAGAACGACGTTGCCTTTTCCCTTCTCGGGATCCTGCTTACATTTGATCCATCGTCTTAGAGCGATGCCTCGGGCATGTAACACGGCGGGATGTCGTCGAGAACGGGCAGCAGGCGCGACATGCTGGATTGGAAGCCGGCTTCATCTTCGACTGGACTTGGCAGTAGTGTAGAAGCACAGATAGCTTCGCCTTGACTAGCATTTAGCCAGTCACCCAGCAAAACGTTTGATGTTTGCCAAGCCATATATATAGTTGAGCACAGGCCATATCTAAGCGCTCGTGGACCTGCATATTGGCGCGAACCGACCCGCCGAAGCGCCACGAAGCTTGGACGCGTTGTGTCGCGAAGCACAGTGACCCCTAACATCCCTCCACCTCCTCTTCTTCCACCACCACCACCACCACCGTTACTTGCGACAATTCTCGCCGTGGTGCATTACAGACCGTCGTCACTCCTTGATCGTATCAGTCACTCTTTCAACAACATCAGTCACTCTTTGGCAGCAGGCTGGTCCTGCGAGCCGACCTAATCCAAGTCGCGTCACCCTTCCACCCCCAGCACCATACCCGAAACACTGCGCAATGTCTCGTTCTATCTTCATATCGCTTGCGCTACTCGCCTGGCACGCCGCGGCACAGACGTCGTCGCTCTGCGATCCACGCCACAATGCAAGCTGTCCCAACGATCCCGCCTTGGGCTCCGGAATCTACAACGAGACCTTCACCTCGACGACGACCGAGCTCAATCCCAACTTCTGGAACGTGACGTCGGGAAACGCAGAGACCGTCCAGTTCGGCGAGAATGGCGCGGAGTTGGTCATCGCAAAATCGGGGGACAGCGTTACGGCTCAGAGCACATTCTATATCATGTACGGCGTGGTGGAGGTCATCATGCAAGCCGCGGCGGGTCAAGGCATCATCAGCACCTTTGACCTGATCAGCGACGATCTCGACGAGATAGACCTCGAAATCATGGGGGGCAATACCTCATTTGTGGAGAGCAATTGGTATGGCTGGGGCAACACTTCGCAATACAACGCGCAATATCACCCCTGCAATGGCCCGCAGCAGGGAATGCACAACTACACCATAGTGTGGAGCCAGGATCAGCTGCAATGGATCATCGACGGCAGTGTCGCTCGGACGCTGCCGTACGCCAAGGCCGGCCGATACCCTCAGACGCCATCGATCATGAAGTTTGGCATTTGGGCTGGCGGTGACTCCACGGAACCGGAAGGCACGGTCGTGTGGGCTGGCGGCAAGACGGACTGGACGAAAGGCCCGTTCACGATGACGATCCAGAGCATCAAGATCACGGATGCCTCGACGAACACCAGCTCCTACACCTACGGCGACAATACCGGCGACTACCAAAGCATCAAAGCCGTCGCCGGCGAATCCGCGGCCTACAAACTCCTCAATAAGAAGTCCGCAATCGAGTCCGCCACAGCACAGTGGAACGGTCTATCCGACGGCGCCAAAATCGGCATCGGCTGTGGTGTAGGGGGCGCTTTCGCGGTCCTCATCATTGTCTACACCGCCGTTTGCATCGTGCAGAGGAAGCGTGGGAAGGCGGAGAAGGCTATCGCGGACGAGCAGTGGAACGAGCATACCAGCGAGCTCATGGAGTACCGGACTCAGATGGCCAAGGGCCACTTTGCCGTATCGCACATGGGGCATGGGGAGAAGTTCTAGCGAGAGGGGTCTTGTTCTTTTTTTCGATGCGTTATGATACCACTTTTGATTCAACTGCACTCAACTACTGTTCCTGTTGCCTTTCACGAAGAAAGACCAGTCACACATTCTTTATTCCCGGACCATGGCCGCCGGCTGGGGGGGCTCGTGAGGCGCCATCCGGCTTTTGCGTTCATGTTATTTCGAGCCGTTGCCGACTGCGTCTCCCTTCTCGCCATACTTCTTTCTGCCCATTGCGTAGAACAATGAGGATGACCTTCGACCACAGACTGCAATCAGACCAATCCACCGTGATGCGTTGTCTTATTACGTCGCGATTTGTTGCCAACCCCGCTCCTGGAGAAACACTCTCGAGTCAACGCCACTCTTGCCTATCACTGCTATCTTCGCCTCACAGGGCAGCAGATAGGCACTCACTGGCAAGTGATAACCGGTACTACTGCCATGCCGGTTTGTTTGTCGACCTATAAACTTGTTCCGATACCCTATTTTCGACACTCCAAGCCGAATCGCTGATCCCCCTCCCATCGCCAAGATGCCGGTTTGACTACTTCGTCTTCGTCGACCTACAAACTTGTTCCAATACCCTCTTCTCGACACTATAAGCTGATCCCATCGACAAGATGGCCACCGACCTCAAAGCGGCGCGGGACATCCAGCATGGCCTCATCGACGAAAGCGTCGTGCCGGGGACGGTGCACATGGTCGACCTCGACCAGACCATGCAGGCGAAGCACTCGAAAGCACACCAGGATATTGTGCTCGTGCCGACGCCCTCCGACGACCCAAACGATCCGGTGAGTGTCCAGATGATAGATGGAGACGCCAAGCTGACAGTATGCAACAGTTGAATTGGAGCCCGAGGCGCAAGAACATGGCACTCGTCTGCATGTGCGTGTACGTCTGGGTAAGCACACCGCGAGCGCCCTGAACAAATGGACGAGGAGCTGACCCTCGCCAGTTCACCGGCATCTCCAGCTCCGTCGTCTACTCCGTCCTCGTCCCCCTGTCCGAAGCACTCGATCTCAGCGTCGCGGACTTGAACGCAGGTACAGGCTATTTGTTTCTTCTTGCCGGCTGGGGCCTGCTGTTCTCGCAGCCGTTCGCACTGCAGTATGGCAAGCGTCCGACATACCTCATCTCAGTCGCCGCTACGATCGCCCTGACGATGTGGGGACCTTTCGCCAAGAGCAACGGCCAGTGGATCGCCAAGAATGTACTGGGAGGGTTCTTTGCTTCGCCTATAGAGGCTTTGCCCGAAATGTGAGCAAAGTGCTTTCGGCCTTGGGTGGGAGACTGAGAACTGACCCACGTCTGATATAGCACTGTGGCCGACATTTTCTTTGCCCATGAACGAGGAACGTACATGGGAGTGTACGCCTTTGTGCTGGCAGGCAGCAACTTCTTCGCTCCTGTCATCTGCGGGTTCATCAACGAGTATGCTGGCTACAAATGTAAGTCATCCTGCTCAAGCACCGAGGAAGGCATCACTGACCGGTGTCAGGGGTGTTCTACATCCCATCC
The DNA here is from genome assembly GCA_005059865.1 of Friedmanniomyces simplex. Taxonomy (NCBI): domain Eukaryota; kingdom Fungi; phylum Ascomycota; class Dothideomycetes; order Mycosphaerellales; family Teratosphaeriaceae; genus Friedmanniomyces; species Friedmanniomyces simplex. The sequence goes on from NAJQ01000114.1 coordinate 21,955, forward strand.
ATCCTGCTCAGCGTGGCGTTCCTGTTTCTATTTTTCTTTATGGAAGAGACGAACTACGACCGCTCGACTGTCGGTGTTGTGAACCAAGGGACCAAAGCTTCGCTGGAGCCGGAAGGCGGCCTAGTATCATCTGAGAAGTCCGCCATAGCCGCTGACAGCCCGGAGACTGGTTCACTCGAAGCCGGCAATACTAAATACAAGGAGAAGACTTATCTACAGCGTCTGTCGGTCTGGGATTCATCCCGAAAGCAGCGCATGCCGTACCGGATGATGCTTTCGCTTCGCTTGGTATCCTGGCCTGTTGTCTTCTATGCGGGCTTTTCCTATGGATCCTACCTGATCTGGTTTAACGTGAGGCGAAATGGTCCCGTAGACATTTCAGAGGTGCCACCGCTGACGCATCGAGCAGGTACTAAACGCAACCGCCTCCATCATCCTCGGCGGCGCACCCTACAACTTCTCCTCCAGCATGGTCGGCCTCAGCTACCTCTCATGCATGCTAGGCGTCATCGCAGCTGCACTCTACACGGGCTACCTGTCCGACTGGATGACCCTCAAGCTCGCCAGACGCAACAAAGGCGTCTTCGAGCCCGAGCAGAGACTCTGGGGCTTCGCCATGACGACCATCGTGCTGCCCGCCAGCCTGTTACTGTGGGGAGTGGGCGCCGCACACAATGTCCACTGGTTCGGTCTGATCGTCGCCATGTGCGGCACCGCTTTCTCCAATACCTGCGGCATCACGCTCAGCGTCAACTACCTCGTCGACTCATACCGGGACATCAGCGGGGACGGCATGACGACCGTGATTATCATTCGTAACACGATGAGCTTTGCCATTGGATATGGTAAGACTGATCAGCAGACGCCTTGAGTGAGATATTCGATGGCTAACACCCTTCGCTAGGGATCACGCCGTGGCTGTCGAACCTTGGGTACCAGAACTGCTTCATCTCGGCGGCGTTCATTGGCTTGGCGGCCTCGGCGGTGTTTTTAGTGATGACGTGGAAGGGCAAGTCGTTGAGAGAGAATTATCGTGTCAAGTACTGGACTTTGGTGAAGAAGCACATAGACATGGGTATGGTGCACTAGATCTCGGTATATACAGCTACCTTATTTAACACTCCAACCGAGCGTCGAAACTGCTGCGATGTGCTCGTGCTCCTCGCAAGCCGTCGTTTTGCAGCACCATGTTTGTCGAAAGAGTAGCTGGACGCAGCCACATGAGCGAAGCGAGCTAGCGCGCAGTCTACCAGTCGCTACGGAGTACTGCTGACCCCGAAGGCATTACAGAAAGACAAGGGAGCCATGCGACTGCGTCCCTGAACGACGGATGTTCAAGCTGGGGACGGCAAGTTCATGATACGGTACACAAACGCGACAAAGCTCACGTAGCAGTAACCGCACGCTAACCCGACACCATTCCCGAGCAAACGCCTAAACACCATCGCCATGCATTTCCAAAGCCACCCTCATCACTGAAATCCCCTCCTCCTCACATCAGCAACTTTCTCGCCTCCTTCCAATTCACCTGCACCCCGGGCTTCGCATACGCGCAATGCCGATCCCTGATCGCCACTACCTCATACGTCCCCTCCTCATTCGCCTTGATTCGCAGACTATGCTCCTCACTGACCTCGTGCCTCATATCGAGCACCACGCCCTTCTTGCCCCCCTTATCCGTATTCGAGCTCCGCGTGTATGTGAACTCGAACGGCGGCACACCTCCGAACTCGAACAGGATCTCCGTCTCGCCGCCTTCGTGGATGTCGACGTAGTTCTCGCGGCCGTGGGAGACGCGGACGGAGGGCATGCCGTGGATGTTCCGGACGACGTTCGCGGAAGCACGGCATTGAGATGCGCTATCCTGCACGCCGGTGACGGTGAAGGTGCCGGGTTTCTCCGCCAAGCGCTGGAACGTCGTGCCCGTGGCCTGCGCCTTACGGGTTTGACCCGAGAAATCGTAGAAGACGGTGAAGGGCGCCACGCCTGAAAGGGCGAACTTGATGCGGTCGCCTACACAGATGTTCTCGCTGCTTTCCAGGGGTGTGATGGTCGGGGCGTCGTAGACGGCGATCTGCACGCGAGGGGTCGTGCTGTCGAGCAGGCGGCTGCAGCCGCGGCTGTCGCTCACTCGGCGCAGGGAGATGGCGGACTTGCCGAGATGCACGCGGCTGTGCGGGATGCGGATGTTGTGGGAATGCCCGGTGATGCCCGGCAGGCTGAGCGTTTCTGGCCTGCCGGTGCCGTAATGCTTGATCTCCACTTCCACGTCGAAGGGTGGTTTGCCGTGGAGATTGATGGGGATGACTTCCTCGCCGTCAGACTCAACGGAGCAGTAGCTGTACGTCTTGCCCGGGGTGGCAAATGCGACAGAAGGTCGGGCATGGACCCGCTGCTGGACGGTGAGCGGCGCGAAGTGCTTCGCGCTGTGTTTGTAATTTGCGTCCTCTAATTCATTGAACTTGTAGTCGTACGCGCCGGCCTGCACGGTGTTCATGCGCAACGATGCGACGTGAAGCGCAGCACGAAGCTCTCTGGTCTTCGGCGCCACGGCTCCGTGCTCGAGCTTCACATGCTCCACATATTGCACACTATACGGTGGTGAGCCCTTGAACAGCACCTCCACCGAATCTTCGTCGCCCTCGCAGACATCGGCCTTGACAAATGTGTTGCCCTTCCGCTCTGCAACATCGCTCGGCGGGATCCTCAGCTCCGGTCGTGGAATCCAGTCGATCTCAAACGTCTGCGCCGACTCGTCGACTTGCCCAGGGCAGGATGAATCCCTGACATCCAGCAGCTGATACGTGCCCGCTTCCGCAACCGAAATCTTATCATTCGGCTGCTGCGCGCGCACCATCTGCGGCTGCTGACCCTCGTGCACGTAGGTGACTGTCCAAGGTGCCTCGCCGACCAAACGAAGTGGAAGCTGAACCTGCTTGCCCTCCAACGTGTTCAGCTTTCTGTGCCCCTCAAGCTGTCCGAAAGCCACCTTAGGCTTCTGGTGTCGCACAGCAATTTTGGCTTCGTCCTTCAAAAATTCCTTGCACTGCATCTTGTCGGTGATGCTGACAAGCGCAAGCGTGTAGTCACCGCCGTCGCGCAGCTGTGGGGTCTCGATCTTCACGTGCCTCTCGGTGATGTCGTTGAGCGCGTACTTAATGCGCTTGCCGTTGTGCACCACTTCATACTCGAGGCTGAACGGACCTTCGCCTTGGAGTGCAACGTCGAATGATGTTGCCTCGTCGATGCAAGCGATTCTCTTGTCAGGCTTACCAATGAACTCGGCAGAAGCGGCGGGCTTGACGCTTTGCGTGAGCTTCAGGTCCTTCAAGGGCCGGGCTTTGTACACCGCATCGCTGATCTCCAGGAAGTCGTACTGATAGTCTCCAGCAGTCCGAGGCGTGAGCTCGATTTGCCCACGGAGACCATTGATTCTCTCTACCTCATTCGTATGGTGCCTGGCGCCCTTTTGGTGCATGCGGTAATGGACGTCGAAAGGCGGCGTGCCGACAAGATTGAGGTCGACGCGTAGACCTATAGGGCTGCCGGCACACTTGTCAAAGATTTCTTCATGGCTGATGACCAGCTCGGGCTCGGGAGGATTCTGTAGCAGGCAAGACGCGGGCTCCAGCACCTCGCCTTTACAATGGTCCGTGGAGACGCCGGTGATGGAGTACAGACCTGCCTCTTGGATGAGCGGCTTCTGATTGACATCCTTGACCGTCTCCCTCCGGCTCTGCGCGCTACGGCTATGCTCGCCTGTGGCCGAGATGCCGTCGTTGGGACTGAAGAGGTAGTCGATATGATGCGGTGTGCCGGCAATCGCTCCTCGTCCCGTCGATCCCAGCTGAACCGGCAAATGCGCGGAGCTTCCTTTTGCCACCTTGAGCGGTTGCTGTGGTGTGCAGCCGTGAAGGTTGATAGTCGGTCGTTCGTGCACGATAATAACCTGGTGCAAGGACGCAGACTTGGCTGAGTGCCGGTCTTGATTCTCATGGTCACGATCGGAATACGTGACCTTGTTGCCGAAACCATCTTCCACTTCCGCGAGTGAAAACACCCACCTGCCTGCCGTGGCCAGACCCTCGGTAAGTGGCACACGGACCTTCTGCGGCTTCGCCCATGCCGTATCGACCCTGTTCGGCACGGTCAAAGTAAGCTGGCGGTCCGCATTGACAAGCGGTGACGTGAACTCCTCAGGCTGGATGCTTTCGAAGGTCGCTTCCTGCGTTTGCTGGTTGACCACCTTCCGGTACTTGACGCGCATGGGTGGCGTGCCAATCACCTCGAGATCGACGTTCGATAGCTCGCCCTTGCACCGGTCGGAGGTGGTCGGGAGAATATTCGCCTTCGGGCATGGCACCACAACGGTGTGGGCCATCTGCTTCCGTGTAACTTCGAGGTTCGACTCATCTACTACCTTTGACAAAGCGTACAGTCCAGGCTTCTTGACCGTGTAGTAGAGGGTCTTCGGCTCATGAAGCTGCTGCCCGTACGAGACCAAGCGCGAAGCTTCCTTGTGCATGGTCTTGATCTGCGACTTGGTGATATGCAGCGTCTCGTTGCTGTGCGTTTCCAGGTCTATGCGCAGGATGTCCATGCTGATCGGGTTTGTCGCATTGATCATGATGGGAAGCCTGATGTCTGACCGCGTGCCGTCCACGCAGAAAGACTGCCCTTCCGGATTCAGATTTGCGGACCCCTCGGGCAGGATGTGGATGATCTGTCGTCCGAGAATCAACGACTCGTTGAACGCTATCATCCGCGGATTCACATTCTTCTCGTTGACCGCCATCTCGTAAGCGCCCCAGAGGCTCCGACCCAGTGCAGCAAAGCCAGCAGCGATGGGGATTGGTATTCGGAACATCAACATGCCATCCAGCAATGCGTGCGCGCTGAACAGCATGACCGTCGTGAAGGGGCTCCACTCCAGCCATGGTATTTGGAAGCTCGGCAGAGCGAACAGAAAAATGCCATCAAAAACGATCCATTTCATGAACAGCCACAAGCCCTGCTCTTCCGTGTCCTGTAAAGTGGAGAAGTCATATGCCTTCCAGATCCCCAACGCCGCCCATACCACCACAGCAAACAGCCTCTGTGTTGGCGCATCCACAATATGTTCCGGTACCCATGGCTCGCCCGGTGTGGAAGAGTATGTCGATGCTTGGAGCGCTGGTATCTCCGGCAGTCTTTCGCTAACGCGTTGTACACGCTCTGAGCCGCCGAACCTGCCACTTCGTCGGTCGGTCTGCGGTGTCGTTGGAAATGCGCTGCGTAAGCGCGGCGTGCCGTCCATGGTGATGTTGTCTTCTGGTGATCATAACTGGGGACAGCTCATGTTTTGTGTCTGCGTTGTCCGCCGTTGCCAGGAGGTGTCTCGAATGAATGCGTTTGCAAGTCCCAGGTCGCTAGAGTCTCGTATGCGCTCCAACTCTGAAGTGTGCTGTATCTGTCTTCCGATGTCTCTCCACCAACTGGTCTTCTCTTCCCTCCTAACAAACACGCGACCAAACCTGAGTCGAACGCGCGCGCCAACCGGACGGCAAGGAACGGACCGCCCTGGATATCACGCTAGCCAGCCCCCACCCTCAGGCAGGAATCACGCTCGTTCCAACATCACGACAATCAGTTGAGGAGACGAAATTGGCTTCAGTCTGCTACTATGGCTGCCATCAATTCGACACGCACACATCCTGTTCGCCACAAACACTCCGTACTCGATTCGGCCAGCAACCACGCAACGACTAGCCTTTGTGCACCTCCCCTACTGACCAGGCCCCCTTGATCGTTCCTCTTCACCTTGAAACGATATCCAGCGAATTCGCACATCTACGAAACTCTCGAGACAGGCAAGCAAGTACCGCACAGCGTCGAGATGTCTCAGAAACGAGGCAGCAAGCGAAAAGCTACCAAACCAACCCCTGCCGCGGCCACAAACGGCGACACTGGCCACACTTCAAAACAAACAGTGCCCGATCGTGCGACATGGCCCGGCTGGGTCGAGATGGAGTCCGAGCCAGCCTTCTTCAACGTCATGCTCACCGAAATGGGCGTGCAGGGAGTCAAAGTGCAAGAAGTCTACGACATGGATGAAGCGTTCCTGCTAACCTTGCCACAACCGATCCACGCCCTCATCTTCCTGTTCCGCTATCGAGAAACGGACGGCCCGCAGAAAGCACCCGACAGCTGTCCGAAAGAAGTCTGGTTCGCGAATCAAACGCCAGACTTTGCGTGTGCGACATTCGCATTGCTCAACATCGTCAACAACATCCCCGGTCTGAATCTTGGCCCGGAGCCGAAGAAATTTCGAGACTTTACGCAAGACATGGACCCCTTGAGCAGAGGTGACGCGGTCGACAGCTTCGATTTCGTCAAGCGCATCCACAACTCTTTCGCACGAGACAACGACCTCCTGCAAGCCGACATGCATATGAAGGGCAAAGCTGGCAAGTTCCGGAAGCGACAAGCCATCGCCAAAGCCAAGGCAACGAAAGCTGCCAAGAAATTTGAGGAGCTGGCTGCCCCGAAAACCCCGCCGAAGGAGAAATCACCGAATGCGACCCAGCCGACGCGAAGTTCTGCTCGTGCGAAGAGGCCGACGCCGAGAAAGTCGCTGAAAGAGAGCATTCCTGATGATGATCCGGACGATGAAGACAAGGCTCCAAGTAAAATACCGGCCAAAGCGACGCCAGAGAAACTGGAGCAATCAAACGGGCTGCGCCGATCAAAGCGCGATCCGAAACCGCGGAAACCGGACATCGTCAGCGCTGCACAGCATGACCCGGATGACGAGGAAGGCTTCCACTTCGTGGCGTACATGCCCATCAAAGGCAATGTCTGGAGACTCGACGGTCTCGATCGTTTCCCGCAGGTCGTGGGGCCGTTCAGCGAGGAGACTGGAGGCTGGATACAGATCGCGCGGCCGCATTTGGTGGGGCGGATGGAGCAGTATGCTGCGTCGGAGATCCAGTTCAATTTGATGGCTATTGTTCATGATCCGTTCATTAGCGAGAGGGCGGCGCTGGTGGAGAATGTGAGAACGCTGCGAGCTTTTGGGAGGAAGCTGGATGCTATGTCGGACGACTGGGGGGAGATAGATGGAGCCGAGACGAAGAAGGACGTCATTCTGACTGAATCGGCTGAGTTTGGCGTTACAGCCAAAGACCTCGAGGCTTTGGAAACGACGGCAGACAAAGTGTGGAAGACCGAGGAGGAGAACGATCTCCTCAAGCTAATACAGCTGCGCAAGGAGGGCGTCATACAGCAAGCGGGCTTGAGAGCTGCAGTACGGGACTCGCTACAGGCTACCAAGGATGACGAAGAGAAGGCCCGGCATCGAAGGCATGGCTATGGCACGTTTGTGCGCTCTTGGCTGGGCGCGTTGGCGGAGCAGGGGGTTCTGAGTCCGCTGATAGAGGATTGAATACGATGTATGCTGATGCATTCGCATGAGCCCGGAACGCATGGGCGATGATCTCGGGCAAAGGAGGTGTGTGCCATGTATTGCAAATCAGCGTGGCGTTGCGGGCGTATCTACCGGGTAGGCGTCGATCTCGTCGAATTAGCATCGTATCACAAGTGCATGTTGCCTTTCTCACGGAGCATGTCAGCTGTCAGTACACGCTTCGAATGCTCTTCTAGTGCTCCCGTAGGCGTGAGAGGTGGGGGAAGGGTCCGACTGCATGTCTCCCGAGCAAAGAAAACAGACGCAGCATGTTGGAAGCCCGATGGGAAAGGAGGGTTAGCGCGCTGGCAGACTCGCAGCATGCGAGAAGCGAAGCGGGCCACACAAACGCCAGAACTACTCTCAAGCTACCTTATGAGCCTCGCACAGCGCATGAAACCCCCTCATAAGCCCAATCAGACTCTCCGAATCGAATCTCCTACCCCCCCTGGCCACTACAAGATTCCCAAAACTCTCCTTCATTCGTTCAATCGCCATCATCAACTGCGACCGTTGAGGCAACGTCTCACTATCATGCAACTCCATCCTCCCCTCCTTCAAATCAAATACCACCCTCACCCACCGCCTCACCATCATATGCCCAAACGGCACCCGCGTCCAGCCACACAGTGCCAGATGTCGTAGCCGACCAACGTTGACCTCGCCGATACTCTCCAGCCACCGTAACGCGGTGGCTAGATCGGCGTGCTCCGAGAGTTCGGCCAGGAAGACGTTGCTGCTGTAGAAAGTCGCCAGTGTTTCATGCCGGAGCTGGTGGTTGACGCGGGAAAGGGCGGGTTGCGAGGCGCTGACTTCGGAGGCGAAGCAGGCGTGGTTGGAGAGCATGGTGATGGTGTTGCGGGGCTTGACGACTAGGAGTGCGTAGATTTGTTCGCGGAGCTCTGCTGGGAGGGACAGTACTCCTTTGGGCGGGGAGTCTGTGGTTGAGCTCAAGGGGCCGCCCGTGCTGGGTGAGGGTTGCCCCTGCATGTCTAAGGTCGCAGATGTTGGTGAAATGGAGTAGCGGTTCTGCGACGGCCGGTTGGTATCCTATAGATCGCTGTGGAGTTGGAATCTGTCGGTTGGGCAGTGCTCAAGGTTCAACGGAAGCCTCTGAGCACGCTGTTGGTAAATCTGACAGCCTGGTTGTTGTTTGTTATCAGCTTGAACAGTGTGAAGGCGAAGTGGGGTCTGAGACTTCCCAAACAGGTAAAACGCGGTGATTGCGGCCGATCCCGATATTTTCTCCACCTGCAATCCTCGCAACTGCCCAATTTGTGTCACCAACATCGACCAAACACGTTTGCCTCTTGCGGACATGGCAGACTACGACAGTGACTCTTCAGGCGGCAACGATATAGAGACGAACGTCCTGCTAGGTTATGCTTCAAGCGAGCCCACTCTCGACGATTTCAGCCAGCTCGGCGGACATCCGGTACGTTCGTGCGGCAACTATTTTTCGCCTAGCACCACAGACTGAGGCATGCGTAGACCTGGCTAGACGCCAGCACACTCCCCGATGGAGCTCTCGCCAAGTGCAAGGTCTGCAATGGCTTCCTGAACCTCGTGTTGCAGCTATACGCCGACATACCCGAACACTTTGCGGGTCATGAGCGCAGACTGTACATCTGGGCTTGTAGACGGAAAGCTTGCAGACGGAAGTCAGGCAGCGTCCGCGTGTTCAGGTCTGTGCGGTATGCTGTTGCTGCTCCTGTGACAGCAGTGAAATCATCAGACGAACCAGCTATCACCAAATCAGTCGCCCCCAAGTCAGCAGTCAATCTAGGAGAGACGCTGTTTGGTGTTAAGTCTCCCGTGAACGCGCAGACCAATCCATTCGCATCATCGCATGAATCACAAGGGGTGGGCAATAACCCGTTCGCAAGCACGCCTACCCAGGGGTCGTCGCAAGCCCAGAAGCCAGGGAACACCGACTCGCTCTCGGAGACATTCGCGCAGAAGGCCCGCATCTCATCGCCCCCCCCTCGGAACCAAGCCCGGGATGCCCCTAGGCCTCAAGAGCCCTGGCCTCAGGAGAACAGCTTTCCGGAAACATATCATGCATACTATATTGACGCCGACAAGGAATACCTCGAGCCAGACTCGCAAGTTGTGCCTTCGAATGCACGCTTAGACCGCAGTGCAGCCGACGGCGAGGGCAGCAGCAGTTCAGCAGAGGACAAAGCTGCTTTTGAAAGTAGTATGGACAAGACTTTCCAGCGCTTTGCGGATCGGATCTCGCAGAATCCGGAGCAAGTGCTACGGTATGAGTACAACGGGCAGCCTTTGCTGTACTCCAAAAAGGACGCCGTTGGAAAGCTGCTTGATCCTGCGCAGGAGCATGGTGGGGGAAAGGTGCAAGTCGTCAGCAACCACGCTAGCAGTGGTAGTATGCCAAGGATGCCGAGATGCGAGAATTGTGGTGCCGGCAGGGCGTTCGAGCTGCAGCTGACCCCTCACGCCATCACGCAACTCGAAGCGGACGAGATGGGCATCGATGGTATGGACTGGGGTACTATCTTGCTCGGGGTCTGCAGCGCCGATTGTCAGGAGCGAGGCAAGGAACAGGGCGAGATCGGCTACCTCGAGGAATGGGCGGGCGTGCAATGGGAGGAGGTTGCCGGCAAAGGGCGATGACGAGGTTGATGCAATTAATTGACCCGCGGACTCTTCCAAATTTCACGACGACGGTGGCACAGCATCTTTCGAATCAAATCTTGCCCGTGACTCGATTTACGGCTTGTTCACATTATTCTGCGGGTCAGGTGCAACCCGCCGTTGGTATGAATTCAATCAATCAATCAACGTCCGGCACCATGACCTTAGCCTTGCCGTGGATGATGGCAAACCGTATGCTCCGGCACAGAACACAGGGTCGTATAGTGCGGCTCACGCGCGAGGCACTCCCAGCACAAGCAATACCTCAACACCTCGACGTGGTTGGCTGCTTCCTCGCGTTACGATCCAATCACCCATCATGCAACGCACTCGTGGCTCGCTTGGCTAACCTTCTTCTAACGTCACACAACATCCGTTGAGCGAACATGCTCCGCATACACAGGCATCTGTCAATGCTATACTGCTGTGCGACGAAAGCTGTGCATCGAGTTCGTGCACTTCAACATCCTCGTCAACTCGAAAGACTGTATGGAGTGGCCGTGACCAAAGATTACCAGGATTCTTCGTCCAGCACAACATGCGAGCTTTACCAACGCACCCGCCTCTGAAGCCATATCTCACTCGCGAACAGTCGTACTGCATCGCAACCCGCGGTTTCCAGCTCGCCTCCGGACGACTAAGCTGGGCCGGTACAATGGAGGGACAATCTATGTTGTGCTACGCTAGATCACATACCTGGTTCTCGCAGCGGAAAGCTCCAGGCACTCTGTGAAGACGCCAACCTCAAAGCTTTATCCGACTGCGGTTTACTCCGCCAATTATGAGGTCTGGCGCATGGACGCCACAACCGTCATTCCTGCACGAGCACAACAGCTGTCACTGCTCTGCTGTGCACTTGGCCAAAACTCTCTACTAGGATATGTATCGCTCACACAGCGGCACACAAGCGGCATACCGCTTTACTGCACGGTACCGCTGGCATGGTACCTTTCCGGCACTGCCGGATGCATGTCGCGGGCGATCACTTGCACTCTTCCACGGTACTGGTGACGAGATCTTCCCTACTGAAAACGGAATGAGAGAGCAGTGGTCCAGCTTGTACATCGAGTCCAGCCCGCTGAACAAAGAAGTGATCAAAGAATCAACCGTGGGCTGGCCAATGGCCACTTCGTGCACTAAGCATGGACACATCATTGCTTCACCATCATGACCAGGCCGGCTTGCGCTCCGCAGTAGTGGCGATGCCTCAATTTGATATTGGATCGCGGCGACGTCTGCCACACCGCGGCGCGTGCACAGCATCAACGCCGCCGTTCGCATTAGTCCACTTTTGCAAGCGAGACACCACGAGAAAAGGAAGGTTTCAGGCACACGTGGTTCGTGTGTGGATTCAAGCCATGGCTTCCGTGGACAAAGAGATTACGGGAACGGGCTTCGAATGGCGTCAAGCGAAGCATGGCTCTCGCTTGATCGTTGCGCACCTCCTTCTATTTCGAACCTTCCTCGCCACTACAGGTTACGCTCGGCCACGGTGGTGTGTTCAACCTCGGGAGAAGCTCATGAGAGCCGCGCCCGTACCTGCCATGCTTCACAGTTGGCATACTTAAAACGATCGTACCTGGGCCTCGTCAAGCGTCCCCCATTCTTCGCTTCTACTCGCGAGACATTGGCTACCGGTGCCATTTGTCTGTACGATGCATGTTGATGGAGGCCATCGTCACCGAGCAGCCGAATGACCTTGCACGACCGTTCCGCTCCATCTAGCTGGCATCATCAAGCAGGCTAAATCCTTGTGCAGAATCTCTCACAATCCGCGAGGTTCGGCATGGCCGTGCCTCGCTTGGGCTAACGCCAGTGAATGGGCGCCCAACCTGACACAAAGCGATCATTTCAATAAGTTCGCTAGACCAACCCGCTTTGGTGGAAGCCGGGCTGGAGGCTTCCACGTGTTTGCCTCGTCCACGCTTGAGCTAGCCTCGTTGCATCCTATTGTGGAGCGTGGTTTTCCAACATCATTCGATGCTGCGAGACTCTGCACTCTCGCACCCACTTCTTGACACGGTGGCGCTGAAGTCGACCTGTAAGAGGTAGTCTGGGGTCATATGCAGCTGTTAACGCGGATCGGGCTCGCGAGCCTGCCATGATGCGGGTTGCTTTGTTGCACGAGGTTGGCAAAGCTATAAGAACGTCAAGGGTATGCTGGCTTTTATTTTGTGTGCCCTTCCACGACAGACGCATATCTTTGACCTAGCAACCTCGACATCCATACCAATTTGACACGATGGAGATCCTCTTTCTTTGCACAGCGCACAACTCGCTATCGCAGCGCTTGCAACTGGTGCTCTCTACGTCGCACGACGTCACCATCGAATACGCCATATCCGACGAGATCATGATTTCAGCTGCGACCTTGGCCCAGCCGGACTTGATCATCTGCCCGTTCCTAACGAACCTGGTTCCACGGCAGCTGTACGAGTCCTGGATGACACTGATCATACATCCCGGTCCGCCGGGAGATGCAGGTCCCAGCGCTCTCGACTGGGTCCTCATGGGTGACGACGGGTCAATTAACGACCCTCACGAGCTGCTACAAGCCCTGGACGGTGGTCTCGATCAGCCCGGGCGGACGTACTGGCCCGTCGCTGTCCTCCAAGCGATTGAGGAGTTCGACGCTGGGCCAGTGTGGGCGTTCGAGCAGTTCCCGATCGACATCGACGCTGCAGGCATGACGAAGTCTGAGTTATACCGCGGGCCGATCACCCGGGCGGCTGTCACGGCTACACTGCAGGCCATCTCCCGCATCGAGGACGCTGCCCTGACCACAGCGCACGACTACGCCGGCGCGATGAAGTCCTACGGTGGCTGTGGGCTGGCCATACACCACATGACCTACTCCACTCATCTCAAGCCCAGATCGGAGTACGGTCGCTTGTCGGTTACCGACCAGTTGCCTTTCCAAGGCGGTAGGCTGCATCACCGGCCTTTGTTGAAGGCCGCTGAGCGTGACTTCGACATTACAAGGCATACAGCCCGGCAGATCTCACGCCGCATACGGTCAGCCGACTCGCAGCCCGGCGTCCTGAGTGGGGTCTTTGGATGCCCGCTCTATGTGTATGGTGGCCTGGTCGATGACACTGTCTGTCACTTCCGCAGAGATACGCAAGGAACTCGGCTCGCTGGCAGCCAAATGGGCGGAGGCGACGGATGTTATGGCGCGAGCGCATCGCCGTGGCTCGGTGGCGTTGCAGTCGCAGCAGGCAATGGCGCACGTGGCCTTGCCTGGGATCGAGCGAGAGACGGAGACAGTGTTTTCTTGCTACTACCAGCCGATTGATGCTCCGTTGACTCCGCCAGAGTCGCCTTTTCGCGAGAGGCGGACGCCGGTGTTGAGTACGTAGGCTTGACCATGTGATCAGGCGTGTAGTTCGCAGAGTGTACACTGACCCTCGTTCCACGCACAACTGTAGTGCATACTGCCTTGCTGAGCGCCATAGCAAGCCGTCACCCTCCCGGCTTGATGCCAAGCGCGTACTTTAACACGCCGCAGCAGCTTTCGTGACGGTCTGCAACAAGGCGGACTTTCCCTGTCAAGATGTGCGCGTTACGTACCAGCAAGCATGCACGCGCCGCAAAAGATCACACCAAACAAACAAGCTCTCCAGCTGGGAGGCACCCGACCTCTCTGGTAGAGACTGATAAAACGCAAAAAACATACCGCAGCAGGCATTCACTTCTGGTCACCCACGAAATTACTACTCCGCCGATTCGCAGCTTAAGTACAGGAGAGCGGACGGGGTCCTCTGTTTTCTGCGATCTATAGCCGTATATATCTTGTATGCAAGCCTTTGCTAAATATATAGCGTTTATAAAAGACCTAAGGTAAGCCCGTCTTAGACGCTTATAAGGCTTAATTAATGTGTATAATAGGGGGTAAGAGATCTTATAATAGTAGCACCTTATAAGTCGTAAAGTATAAGTTAAATCTCGATAATTTAAGAGTAGGTATCTTACTTTAAGTTTATATATCTTTGCGTATATTAGCGACTCTTGCTATAGGGTAGAGTAAGGTATATCCTCGGGCTAAATTGCTATCTCTACTATATCCCCTTATAATATATAAGGTATTAACATATGTTAAGTCTTATATTGTCTATAAAACTTACACTATAACTATCTCTAAAGTAGCGTCTACTTATTATAGATACTATTGCGGAAAGCGTTCCGCCTTAGCGCTCTTATAGAGGATAGCCCTAGCGGGATAGAGTAAGGGAAGCTTAGGATACTCCTTTAATCTATACTCTATTGCTCTATAAAGTAGAGTAGAGTAGAGTAGAAAGTAGCCTTAATAATATATAGATCTCTTATATATATAGTAGGTATACTTTCTTTAGAGGTAGTTCGTATTTAGCTTATATTATAATCTAACTAAAAGGTCTTTACAAACCTAGGAACAATTCTAGTAGAGTAGTTATTAACGAGAGAAGTATTACTAATACCGGAGAGTATACTATAAATATAAGACTAACTAGTATACTTAGCACTATTAGGGCTAGAAGTTATACCCGAGGTTATCTAGTAGCTCCCCGCCCGGGGCGTAGGCGTATATTATACGCTAATACTATATCCCTTATAAAAAGTAGTACTTAGCGCTTTCTTTAACTAACTATTTAGTTAGAGAGCCTTTTACGCTACGAGATATTATCCTCCTAGATATATCCTATATTAGTACTAAGTGCTTCGCTCCTATTCGCAGCCTATTAGGCCTAAGATAGACCTACTTACCTTGCTAGCGCCTCCTATACTCGATAAGGGCGTTATCCCTAGATTCGTCGGGAACCCTAAGGCTAAATCTCCTCTATCTTTAACGGAGAGCGCCGCGAGAGAAGAGGTAGAAATAGGCGGTAGCAAAACCGCGTTAACTACGGAGCGCCTACGCGTTATACGCGAAGACTTAGAGGTAGAACTCGAGATCTAGAGGATTAGCAAGTAGCTAGACTAGCTTTATTATCGTCGCTAGGCCGGCTATATACCCGTACCGAGTACTAGTACCTCGATAAGAGCCTTAACTATTAGTAACTATAAAGCGACGCCCGCGCTTCCTAAGGTTACCTCGTAGGTAAACCCTATATACATCGGTAGAAGTACTAACCGCCCTAAGTTAAGGGAGCCGGAACTCTTTAAGGGTAAGACTCTAAAGGAGGCCCGGGAGTTTATCCGGTCCCTAGAACTCGTATTTGCCCTAGCTAGATTAGCTTATACGTAGGATTGCGATCGAATCCTATATAGGGTTATATTCCTCGTAGGTAAGCCGCGTAAGATATAGTATTACGACTATAGCGTAGATCTACTAGAAAGCTATTCTTAGAAGGCTTTTAAGAAATTCGTCCTTAATTTAGTAGAGGATCTAGTAAATCAAAGCTTAAGCGTTATCCTTGCCTACGAGGCCGTACGCTAAGGCAAGTATTAGACGGTTTAAGCCTTTGCCTTAAAGACTCTAGAGGAGTAAATAAGCCTCTATACCGAGGAGTAGCGTACTCGCTATCTCCTCGTAAAGCTAAAGCCTACGCTACGTATAGTAGTCGTTACCTACTACGCAATTCTAGTATAGCGGGAGGACTTAATTTCTCTAGTTACCTACCTAGAATTAGCTATAAAGCGCGAGCATATACTTAGGATACTATTGCGACCCTATAAGGTAGTATTACGTAGTAGAGCTTAGTAGGCTTAGATAGTATTAAGATACGGTTAGTATTAGGTAATACTTCTCTCGTTAATAAACTACTCTACTAGAATCGTTCCTAGGTATACGAAGACCTTTTAGTTAGATTGCAATATAAGTTAAACACGAACTATATATAAAGAAAGTACGCCTACTATATATATAAGAGATTCGTATATTATTAGCGAGTATAGTAAGTAGCGCTTACGATGCTCGTAGAACGTAAGTATAGCGAGCATTACTCGTTGCGCTTACGCTTCTACGAATAGGTACCTTTGTTATAGTCTAAGGTAACCGTATTTCGGGGTCGTAAGTATTCTCTTACCTACTTACGATTACGTGTTTAATCTTTCCTAGGAGGATCGTAATACTATCCCCCTTCTAGCTTAGTTTCTCCGAGACTAATCCGTAATAATGTAGCCTCTATTATTCTATATCCTTCTTCTAACGATAAGTTCCCGGCAATAACGCGAACGTATCGTTAACTTAGCTAAAATCAAATCCTTTAACTTTGAAAGTACTAGTCCTTGCGACTATTGTTGCGCGTAGAGCCGTCCTTACTAGGTAATACCGTCTAGCGAGGGAAAGTACGTAGAGTGCGAGCGCCGAGGCCGCCCTTACGTTAGCTCTTCCTAGGCCGCGCTTAATTGCGTAAGCGATAACCTTTCTTCGAAGATATCGGAGGATGAGCAACGCGTAGAGCGTCTACTTAACGAGCTTAATAAAGCGCGTTATCGGTTAGTCCGGAACCGAAAGGTATAGGAGTAGAACAACAAGAAGACGGCGGATAAGTAGGATTATATCGTAAGGGAGATAGAGGCGTTAGGCGCTCCGGCTCCGTTCGAGGATATTGCCGCTACTAACTTTAGCCTATAGCTTAAGGGCGTATAGTCTCCCTTTAACTTCTCGGCTTTTCTTAGGTCCGGTAGAATTAGTTTAGAAGCCGTAGAGAGTTCCTAAGGTAAGTCCTCGGTTCCTATATATTGTCTTTATTAGGATATCCTTTCTATTTAATAAGGTATCGCTAACCTCGCTATTCTAGGA
>NAJQ01000114.1:38790-54650 GCA_005059865.1 Friedmanniomyces simplex
GGCGGCTGTCACGGCTACACTGCAGGCCATCTCCCGCATCGAGGACGCTGCCCTGACCACAGCGCACGACTACGCCGGCGCGATGAAGTCCTACGGTGGCTGTGGGCTGGCCATACACCACATGACCTACTCCACTCATCTCAAGCCCAGATCGGAGTACGGTCGCTTGTCGGTTACCGACCAGTTGCCATTCCAAGGCGGTAGGCTGCATCACCGGCCTTTGTTGAAGGCCGCTGAGCGTGACTTCGACATTACAAGGCATACAGCCCGGCAGATCTCACGCCGCATACGGTCGGCCGACTCGCAGCCGGGCGTCCTGAGTGGGGTCTTTGAATGCCCGCTCTATGTGTACGGTGGCCTGGTCGATGACATTGTCTGTCACTTCCGCCAGCCGCCTGTCAACATTGGAGGGACAAGGATCTTGGCGACACGTAACGCAGCAGTCTGTATCCCGACCTGTGACGGCAAGGGTGTCTGGATCACACGCATCCGGCGCCCGAAGACGAAGATGGACAAAGCACTGAATCCGAAATTGCCCGCGACTTACGGCTTGACACAGTTTGGGATACTACACGCCGAGGAGACACGCCAACTGCATACGCCAGTGCTGTCACAATGGGCACGAGCAAGCCTGCGGACGTTTCAGGAGGTATGGATCGATTTCACAGTCGACGGAAACGCCAACAGGACGGCATACCTGTACTTTAACTTCTACAACGGCGCAATGTCCTCCGAGCAATGCAGTCTCCTCATCAATGCGATGAGCCATATACTCGAACAGGACACGCCGCACAACCCCCTCCGCACGGTTGTTTTGATGGGAGGCTCTACTTCAGCAATGGCATAGCGCTCAACGTCATCGAGGCCTCGGATGATTCTGCTGGAGAGTCGTGGATGAACATAAACCGGATCGATGATGTAGTCAGCATCCTGCTGCACGAATTTCCTCGGCGTGGTATACTCACGGTGGCTGCCGTCAGAGGCAATGCCGCAGCAGGTGGTGTTGCGCTGGCAGCGGCATGCGACTTCGTCATCGCTGGTTCAAATGTGGTGCTCAACCCTGCGTATCGCGCCGTTGGACTGAGCGGTTCCGAATATCACACATTGTCGTACTATGGGCGCTGCGGCGATACCGGTGCGCGCCACCTCCTCCGATCAATGACCCCGATGAGCCCGTTGCAAGCGCAAGCCATCGCACTCGTCGAATTTGTTTTCCCGTCCGGCCCGGACTTGGAGGATAACATTCGCTTCCACGTTGCCATGCTCACGAGTAATCCCGACGTAAGGCGCGGGTACTGGAAGAGCAACGTCGACCTGTCGCCGGCATCACTAGCGCGCACGAGAGCGCAGGAGCTAAGTGAGATGAGCAAAGACTTCTGGAGCGCTCGTTCTGTCCGCTACCACAACCGTCGGCACGACTTCGTCCGTAAGGTCAAGTCCGATCAGACTCCCCTGCGGTTTGCGACTCACAGGCGCCTGCTGCATGGCGTGCAGTACGACGAGGAAGAGCTCGACAGCTTCGACGATGTCGGATACTACGAGGCGCTTGCTCGTCGTCGCGCTGCGGATGCTCTGCGTCATGAGATACGCAAGGAACTCGGCTCGCTGGTGGCCAAACGGGCGGAGGCGACGGATGTTATGGCGCGAGCGCATCGCCGTGGCTCGGTGGCGTTGCAGTCGCAGCAGGCAACGGCGCACGTGGCCTTGCCTGGGATCGAGCGAAAGACGGAGACGGTGTTTTCTTGCTACTATCAGCCGATTGATGCACCGTTGACTCCGCCAGAGTCGCCTTTTCGCGACAGGCGGACGCCGGTGTTGAGTACGTAGGCTTGACAGTATGACGAGTAAGTGTAGGTAGTGCGCAGCATGTAAATTGGAGCCTCGTTCCCCGCATAATTGTAGTGCACACTGCCTTGATGAGCGCCATAGCAACAAGGGCTGGTGACATCAAGGTTGCCGCCCATTAACTAAATTTCCTGGGGAAGCCCCATTAAATTGGGCTGAAGTGCGGCAACCTCTTCTGTCACCAGCCCTTGCAAGCCGTCACCCTCTACGCTCGATGCTAAGCGCGTACTTTCATACATGTACTCCGCACCAATTTTCGTCACGGCTTGCAAGAAGATGGACTGTCCCTGTCACGATGATGTAGCCCTGCGCGCGTTACGCACCAGCAAGCATGCACGCCCCGCAAAAGATCACACCAACCAAAAGAGCTCTCCAGGAGGCACCCGACCTCTCTGATAGAAACTGATAAAACGAAAAAACATACAGCAGCGGGCATTCACTTCTGGTCACCCACGAAATTACTACTCCGCCGATTCGCAGCTTAAATACAGGAGAGCGGACGGGATCCTCTGTTCTCTGCGATCTATGGCCGTATGTACAATGCGCAGAATGTCAGATTGAATATAATACCTAAATGTAATACCTGGTTTTGCTCCAGGAAAGGCTCCAGGCAACGAAGATCGGGTTTCGGGGATCTTATCAACCTTGCCTCTGCAGGAAGTACTAAGGGTTGGTAGGGCTAACTGGAGGTAGATATCGAGTTAAAGAGATCAGTCTTATTGTTCTATCTATAGAAGGAGGAGAAATCTCTTCTAAACAACGTCCGGAACTTTATGCCTAAGGCTACTTCTTAGCACTCTAAATTAGCCTATATCATGTTATACCCTCTTAGCTGAGGATTATACTAAGGTATAAAGCTTAGCCGCAAATTGTGCCTTCCTAAAGTAGCAGAAATTTCGCTCTAGAAACTAGATAGGCTAGATCTTAGGTTACTACTGTAAGCCTTACCGATAATATCTAATTGCTGAATATGTAGGCTATTATCTGTAAGCTTGCACCTTAATCTAAAAATTTGTTTTCTGTCTATTTTATTTGCAATATATTATATCTCGTCTATTATTATCCTTCCTTATAGACTACGCTATATTGCAGTATATCGAGGATATAAAGCATTATACGTAAATTTGCCGAGGAGAGATTAAGAGAGCGCGAGTATTGTATTACTGCACGTTAGAATTTAGCTCTTAAGCTCTCTTTACTGCACTTACCTTAAGGTAGCGTTTTGATTAGGAGATTGTGAAGAAGTGCAAGTTGTTAATTCATTCAAAAGACGGCAATTACCTAAGTTAGGATAGTTATACTTATCCTTAGTAAGTTTCTTACACGATGTAGATACCGCAGTCTTTTTCACGAGTAACGACAACGGGCTTACAGGCCGTAAACAGACGTAAACAATTCGAAAAACTTGCGCGGTCGCAAGAGCTATTGTTTAGGGAAGACACTTTAATGGAATGTTGAATTTACGACCTGTCCTCGGCTAAGAAGAAAAAGCTAGAAGACATTCTCCTCAAATACGCGAGACTGCTTATGTACGCATTTGCTCTACGTTACGGAGTATAACTCCTCTCCTAATAAGCGGGGTCGTTGCTGCCTAAGTCGCGTCCCGTAGCGCAGAAACACTTAAAGTCCTATTCGCAAGATTGTACAAGTAGTCTTGCTTTACGCTCTGCGCCCTACAATAACTGTCGTTTCGCTTCGTCTACTAGAGTATCTCTCTAAGCACAACTTTCCTTAGTATCCTTAGTAACTACGGTACTTCCTATTTAGACCGTATCGCCTAACGAAGCGCATCGACCTTCTATCTTATCGGAGACCGAGCCGCATTACATCTGCAATAGCGGCCCTATAGCAAGCTAATAGAACTACAATATGCTACTATAAAGCTATCCGCCTTACCTTCCTACCCCTCCGTAAACCCGCCCTCGAGTGCCTCTACTCTATCTGCCGGCGCTACGGCGCGCTCTAGGCGTATTACAAACTAGATGAAGTCCACATTAAAGGCGATGCAACAGAGGGGTATGTGTAGGGCGAGCAGACGCTAAGCTTTAATCGTTGCAAGAAATGCGGGTGTATAACGGACTACACGGTAGTACGCGATACGGAGCTACGAGTGGCTGTCAATTGCAGGATGCTTAAGAGGGAGGAGTTTGATAGGCTTGAGAGCGAGCAGAGTGATAGGGATTAGTAGTAGCGCGCAACGAGTGTGAAAGGTAGTTAGCCCTAGGAAGTACTACTCTGAAAACATGCTGCTTGTTCATTACTGCAGACAGCATATGATCATGTACTCTATGAGCTCCTCTAGCAATTGGGCGTCGAATGAAAACAAACGAGATGCATGGGAGGACTTAACCAAGGGAAGTTCCTAAGCAAAGAGAGAAAAGCTCGCAGGACAGAAGCTGCGCTGCGTCACCAAGCCCTCTTCTTCCCCTTCCCTGTGCCCCAAACAGCACCTCTCCCTCCAGCCGGTGGGCTACTCTGAGGCGACGAACTCAATGCCGGAAAGTCGCCCTCGTCGCCAAGGTCAATGCTGTTCTCTCGATGTTTCTGCGTACGTCCTGAGGAGCTTGAAGAGTCGTCGGCACTCTCAAGAGAGAGACGAATAGCACGCTCCAATTCGTCTTCCTCTCGCAGCTTTGGTGATGCCCATGGTGACGCAAGAGCTCGCGAATGATTGGGGTCAAGGCTGCGTCGTAGGCCCTCGGCAACATCAATCATCGACAGCGCTCGTTCTGCTGCCTGATTTTCCTCGCGACCTCGCCGCAAAGCACACCACACGATTGTCAACATGCGAGCTTTCCCACCTTGTCGGTTGCGTGCAATCAGGTGCAACATTCCGCGCAAATGTGTACTAGAGTCAATCTCTGGTCCAACCGATCTATTTGACGAGGCTGTCCGAGTCCGTAGCCACCAACCCAATCACTTGGCGCTCCCGCCATCATTGTTTGGTGACACAAGCGGCACAGCATAACAGCAGACACCAACCGATCGGCAGGGCCGGGCGCGAAGAGCGAACCTAGGACAAGCTTCGTCTCGGTTTGCTAGAGGTAGTAGACTACCCCTCCAGCTGCGTCATTGTCGTGCGACCTGCATGCGCTTGAAGAGGTTAGTTAAGTCTTTCGGGGAATCACTGCACCACGAGAATCCCTTCCGTCCTCATCTCTCACTATACGATTCCTTCGCGCAGTGTACAGCTTGACCAAGATGTCCGGCTGGCTGTCCTCGGCCCAAAACGCCGCAGCGGGCTATGCTACCGCCGCGCAAGGCGCAGCGACTGGGTATGCCACGGCCGCCCAGAACACGGCGACCGGATATGCCAACTCGGCCGGTCAACTCGTCAACGGGGCTCGCGACACAGCGTATGGCTACGTGAACGACGCCGGCGAGTACGTCACCGGCAACCTCGATAATGCGGGCAAGACGGCGGGCGATTATGCGCGCCAGGCCGGCAAGACCGTTACGGATACGGGGGAGGGCGTTGAGAAGCAGGCGCAAGGGTACAGTGACCAGGTCAATCAGACCATTAGTCGCACTACGGGGAATCCGGTGGCGGCGAAGAAGGTGGCTCCGGCACAGAAAGCTCTGCCAGCCAAGAAGGCGCCGGCAGCAGCCAAAGCGGCGGCTCCAGCTTCTGCGGCCGCAGCGTCTGAGCCGGAGACAAATGCCGCGACAACGAAGCTAGCATC
This sequence comes from Friedmanniomyces simplex, assembly GCA_005059865.1. NCBI lineage: Eukaryota > Fungi > Ascomycota > Dothideomycetes > Mycosphaerellales > Teratosphaeriaceae > Friedmanniomyces > Friedmanniomyces simplex. The sequence continues at coordinate 44,319 of NAJQ01000114.1, forward strand.
AGCGAAGGCGCCTACTACTGCTCCTGCCGCCACGAAGAAGACGCCAGCTGTCAAAGCCCCGCCTGCGAAAACCCCGGCTACTAGAATGCCCATCGGGACGAAGAAGCCCGTCCCAGCTCCTGTGACCGCCTCGACGAAAAAACCCTTGAACACCGCCTCGCCGAAAACCACAACTGGAACAGCGGCACCGCCCAAGGCAAACGCGGCCAGCAAAGCCCCGCCAGCTGCGACAGCAACGAAAGCGCCGGCTCCAGCGAAAACGCCAGCGAAAACGACGCCCGCTCCGAAGCCAGCAGCTGCCAAATCCACGGCAGCGAAGAGTGCAGCGAAGAAGACGCCGGCGCTTACCGGCGAGGAGTAAGGTCGGCGTGTCTCTCGGGTGTGGAGAGTGAAAAGTGGTAATAACGAGGTCGACGCACGGACGAAGCCATGGTAGACCCTGTCGCCCGCTGCAATATGTTTCATTTTCTTGCCATCTACCATTTACGAGCTGCTCGCTTGCCTCCTACCCTTTGTCCCGGGCGCTGGTGTTAATGGTTGCATAGAACGCTAGCTGGGCTATATCTTGGTACACTCTGTATGACAGCTATATGGTTGGGCGGACTCGCATTCCCGCTAATGAGATTCATCGGACAGACCGTGACAAAGATATACCATCGCTCAAGGCCATGCAATGCAGGTACTAAGCTTTTCAGGTTGATGAATTCAAGAACTGACTTGCCCTAGCCTAAGAACACTCATTAGCGATGTCCAGTATGTGTGAGTGTGGACCATGGACTGAACGCCAATGGATACTAGATGCAATCTACTCTTGGGCAAACCACCAATCTCCTGCAAGAGCTCTCAAAACCCGGGTCATCAGCAATGACCAGACTAGGCTTCTTCTGCCACAACCACCCTCAAATCTCGTCCGCAGCCAGCAGTCCCGCACCTGGCCCTCTTTACTGAAAGGCAGGATGTTCTGCTCATAAGCGTCCAGAGCCAGATACTGCTCCAGCCACCCCATCCTCAAGAAACACAATATCGCCCGGCGTGGACCAACCCTCCGGCATCTTCAGCCACTTAGCCATAGCATACAGCTGCGCAACACTGATTGAGTGATTCGTATGCAACGTATCGTATTTCGTGGACTATCTGCCCCGGTTCATTTAACTTTCTAAGGAATGTCCCATACTTATCGAGCCTGCTACCATACAATCTCAACACCGTACTGCTGTATGCTTTCGAAGACGGTGACATGAGAGAGTCTCCACGTCATCAGCGACGCTGGAAATGAAGAGCGTCCGTCGTCGGTAGGCAGTCGTGCCAATACTAAGCCGGATCACTTTTGGAGAGGGTTGAGACGCTGCACCGCAACCAAAGGCCACATGGACGAAACAAAGATAGTCTCTGTGAGAGGTCGTCACCGAGTAATTGCGGGAAGCGGGAGTCAAACCGCTATTAAACATAAGGTAGTGATGTGAAGCTGAAGTGAAGATGAAGTACATGTAGTGAACGCAGGCACGTACTTCGGCAATCGGTCGGCCCGATACCTCCGTAGCGGAAGGCGAGCGCGTTTTGCCAAGCAACTGTAAACGCGCTGTGTTGACATGTGCCCGCGTCAAACCAAACACATGCAAGCAGCCGGGCAACGACACCACCAACGACCTCTGCATCCCATTGTGACTGTCGTAAGCTGGTCGCGATGGCGGCAGCATCTCCGGAACGACCTTCACGGCGGGCGGCGGCGTCGAGGCGCAAAGTAATCGTGGACGACGACAATAGCTCCGACGTCGAGAACAGCGTCGCCAGCACCCGGAGGCCGGACGACGATGAGGAGGAGGAGTTCACACCTGCGCCAGCGCGCAGTATGCGTGCATCGCCAAGGCGGAAGACAACAGGCGCTACTGCGACGACACCGCGAAGACGAGCGGCACCCAGCCGAAGAACAAAGACGGGAGAAGCGGTAGAACCGTCCACGATCGAGCCATCGCAGCTATTCAGTCCGCTGGAGAGCGTCGCTGATGAACCCGTATCACCCACAAAGAGGTCTCCTCCCAAGCGACGGAGTGTGAAGGATGCGCGGGCGGCGCGACAAAGCAGAGCTCCGCGGGTGTCGATAGCACCGGACCCTCCTACGCTGCAACATTCGATGCTCACGCCCGAGCCATCCGCGTCACCGGAACCGACTTCCAGACAAGGCACACCCTTAGCGGATATCACCGAGTCGACGCTCAACGAGCAGACGCCCAAGCCTGCGGAGAGGCACCTGACACCGCCCGAAGACTTGACGGAGGTGACGGAGAACGTGCAAACACCGAAAGCGGAGGTCAAAATGGAGATGAAGAAGGTGGATCCAGGTGTGACGAAGCTGGAGAAGCCAATGGATATCGTGGTGCGAACGAAAGCGCTGGGTATACCACACTCGCAGGAACCGGTTGTACCCAAGGCCCGCATGACCATCACATACTTGACCTTGACGAACTTCAAGTCCTACGCCGGCCGGCAGGAAGTCGGCCCTTTCCACGCCTCGTTCTCCTCGGTAGTCGGACCCAATGGATCTGGAAAGTCCAACGTTATTGACTCGCTTCTGTTCGTATTCGGCTTTCGAGCGAGTAAGATGCGGCAGGGCAAGATCTCGGCGCTCATACACAACAGCGCGCAGTACCCGGACCTGGACTATTGCGAGGTAGAGGTGTATTTCCAGGAGGTCATGGACCAGCCCAACGGTGGCTGTACCGTTGTTCCGGACTCACAGCTCGTTGTCTCCCGGCGCGCCTTCAAGAACAACAGCAGCAAATACTACATTAACGGCCGAACATCAGACTTCACCACCGTCACGACTCTGCTGAAGGACCGCGGTATCGACTTGGATCACAAACGCTTCCTCATCCTGCAAGGTGAGGTCGAGTCCATTGCGCAGATGAAGCCGAAAGCGGCTGGCGAGCACGATGACGGGCTACTGGAGTACCTGGAAGACATCATCGGCACTTCCAAGTACAAGCAGCCCATCGATGAAGCTGCTGCCGAGACGGAAGGGCTGAACGAGGCTTGTGCCGAGAAAAGCAATCGTGTGCAGCATGTCGAGAAGGAGAAGAACGGCCTCGAAGACAAGAAAAACAAAGCGATGGCTTACATCCATGATGAGAATGAGCTTGCTTCGAAGCAATCTGCACTGTACCAGATCTATGTTGCGGAGTGTGGCGACAACATCCAGGTCACCGACGAGGCTATTGGCCAAATCCAGGAGCAACTGAACGAAGAGCTGCAACGGCACGGCGGCAGCGAAGATGAGATCAGGCGGCTAGAGAAGCAGTACAAGGTCGGCACCAAGGAGTACGAGAAGCTCGAAACCAACACGCAAGGCATCATGAAGGAGATGGCGAAGCTCGACAAGGAGAATGTCCAATACGAAGCGAAGACGAAGTTTCTGGAGGGGAAGCAAAAAAAATCACAAAAGACGTTCGACGGCGCCGAATTCGGTATCAAGGAATCGGAGACTTTGGCCAAACAGGCCGAGGAAGATGTCGCGCGCTTGACGGGCCAGATCGAGGACCTGGAACAGGAGATGGCGGGCGAGGAGAGGGAGTTGACTAAAGTCAGGGAGAGCCTGAAGGGCAAGACGCAGGGCCTGAGCCACCAGATTGCGGCGAAGCAGAAGCAGCTTGAGCCGTGGAACGCCAAGATCAGCGAGAAGCAGTCGGCTATGGCTGTGGCGCAAAGCGAGCTGGATATCCTGCGCGAGCGGGAGAACGCCGGCGCAACAGCTACGGCTGAGGTGGAGGCGAAGATTGCGGGTTTGCAGGAACAGCGGGAGGAGAAGGCCGCGGAGCTGGAGGACCTGAATAAACAGCGGAAAGTGGCCAAGAAGGAGGTTCAGAGCGTGCAGAAGCAGGTGGAGCAGCTCGCTGCGAAGGAGCCAGCGATGAAAAGTAAGCTCTCCGGCGCGAGGTCGAAGGCTGATGAGGCGCGGGCAAGTCTCTCGGCCACGCAGAGTCAGGGCAATGTTCTGTCAGGCTTGACTCGGCTCAAGGATTCGGGCCGCATTGATGGGTTTCACGGCCGGCTTGGGAACCTGGGCGCCATCGACCAGAAGTACGACGTCGCCATTTCCACCGCATGCCCATCGCTCGATAACCTGGTCGTAGACACTGTCGAGGTCGGCCAACAGTGTATCGATTACCTCCGCAAAAACAACCTCGGCAGAGCGAACTTCATCCTCCTAGACCGTCTCCCGCAACGTGACATCTCGCCCATCGAAACACCGGAGAACGTCCCTCGCCTCTTCGATCTGGTCAAGAGCAAGCACGAACGCTTCCAGCCCGCCTTCTACAGCGTCCTGCAGAACACGCTCGTGGCGAAGGATCTCGAGCAAGCGAACCGCATTGCCTACGGCGCCAAGCGCTGGCGCGTCGTAACGCTTGACGGGCAGTTGATTGATAAATCCGGTACGATGAGCGGTGGCGGGACGAAAGTGGCCAAGGGCGGCATGTCCTCCAAGCTCGCGTCCGATGTCTCGAAGGAGCAGGTGGCGAAAATGGAGGTCGATCGGGATGCGCTGGAGAAGGAGTATATTGAGCTTCAGGAGAGTCAGCGGGAGTTTGACACGCGGTTGCGAGGATTGCAGGAGCGGACTCCGAGGCTGGAGACGCAGGCGCAGAAGTTGGGGCTGGAGGTAGAGAGTATTGAGCGGAATATCGCGGATGCGCGGAATCGAGTTCAGGAGCTTTCTGCGGAGGCACAGCCGTCGAAGGCGGATAAGGGAGAGATTACTGGGTTGGACAAGTCTGTTGATAAGATGCAGTTGGAGGTTGAGAAGCTGCAGTCCGAGACTGCAGGTATTGAGGATGAGATCAAGGAGCTGCAGGATAAGATTATGGAGGTCGGCGGCGTGAAGCTGCGGGTGCAGAAGGGAAAGGTGGATGGGTTGAGGGAGCAGATTGATACGCTGAATGAGTCTTTGGGTAATGCGGAGGTGTCGAGGACGAAGGCTGAGAAGCAGCGGAAGAAGCATGAGCAGGCGCATGCCGAGGCGGAGAAGGAGATGACGAAAGTCAGCAAAGAGCTTGACAAGGTCGAGCAGGACAGGAAGAAGCAGAACGCGGAGACTGCTGGTTTCCGGAATCAAGCTGAGGAAGCAGAACAAGCCCTCGAAGAGAAGCGGGACCAGCTGAGCGAGGTCAAGAAAGAGCTCGACGCTCTGATCGCCACACTGAATGAAACCCGCGGCGTCGAAGTCGAGATGCGCAACAAACTGGAAGAAAACCAGAAGATCCTCCTCGACAACCAGAAACGCCTCAAATACTGGGAGGAAAAACTCCGCAAGCTCACCCTCCACAGCGTCACCCCCGACGGCGAGGAGCAACCACAGGAGCCCGTGCCCGAACTCAGCCGTGACGAACTCGCCGACCTCGATAAAGAGGAACTGAAACTCGGTATCGTGGCGCTGGAGGAGCGCACGAGCGCCCACGTTGAGTTAGCGGTACTGGCCGAGTACCGCCGGCGCGTGAGCGAGTACAATTCCCGGCTCGCGGACCTCTCCACCTCGCTCGCGCACCGGGACGCGGCGAAATCCCGGACGGACAATCTTCGCCGGCTGCGACTGGAGGGGTTCATGGAGGGGTTCAGCATCATCTCCATGCGGCTGAAGGAGATGTACCAGATGATCACCATGGGCGGCAACGCGGAGCTCGAGTTAGTGGATAGTCTGGATCCCTTCTCGGAAGGGATTCTGTTCTCGGTGATGCCGCCCAAGAAGAGTTGGAAGAATATTGGGAATCTGTCCGGAGGGGAGAAGACGCTGAGTTCGTTGGCGTTGGTGTTTGCGCTGCACCATTATCGGCCGACGCCGTTGTATGTGATGGATGAGATTGATGCGGCGTTGGACTTCAGGAATGTGAGTTCAGCATTCGGTGGCGATGTGAAGCCCTGTGAGGCGAACTGTTCTTTGCTGACTTTGCGGCCGATAGGTCTCGATCGTCGCGGCGTATATCAAGGAGCGGACGAAGAACGCGCAGTTCATCGTTATCTCGCTGCGGAACAACATGTTTGAGTTGGCGTCGCGGTTGGTTGGTGTGTACAAGGTCAATCACATGGTGAGTCGTCATCTGTCGTTGCTGCTACGATCGCTAGGCTGTACTGTTGCTGACTGAGTGGGACAGACGAAGAGCGTTACGATTGAAAACCGGGACTATATCGTGCCTCGTGCGTAGGGATGCGCTTTTGCTTGCTCTGGGCCGTTGGAGTGGGCGGGATTGTAGGGATATGAATGAGACCAGCCCGGAGTTTCGGGGACAGATATACGGCAAGGCGCAGTGCATCATCTGGCAGATTGGCTATGAGTGTCAAGTGGATGGGTGTGGCGAAGGATCTTTTGCAAGTGATCAGGCACGCTCTCATCGACCTTCGCAGAATTCACATCGGCGAACAGCCGCGGGTCTTCCCGCCTGAAACTCGACTTACGCATTCGATGGGTGTTCACCTCAAGGCTTATCAAGGTTGACACGGAAGCATACCGTCGCCAGGCGAAGAGCTATTTCCCAATTCACGGCAACTGTCTTCTATTACCGTGGCCCAAACAGCTATACCGGGACAACGCAGAAGCTACAACACAGTGCTGGTCAAGGCGCAGCAATGGATCCAAAACACTACTTCTCTCAGTGCTTCTGCTAACGGCCTGCTCGTGGGCGATAGAGATACCGGAGTGCTATGGACTTCACCGGGACTACCAGCATGAACGGGCGTTGTTGTCAAGGATTCAAGCCGACTGTATGGGCGTTCACTGAGTGAACGGCGTTGAGGAGTCAGATACGAGTGTGAGGTTGTACTGAACCTTCACTGCCTCACTTCGACTTCACTCGTAGATGGACAGTGAGCGACCGCAGAGCAAGCTGAACATTGTGGAGCCAATTTGCCGCAGCGGTCGGTAGTGAAGGATCACTGATTGAGAGACGCCGTGGATCGCCTTCGTTGCTTCAGGCTTGGCCAAGACATGAGAGTTCACTCGCCGCTTGAAGTGAAGCCAGATGCTCACTCGACTGATCACTGCTGAGTTGCCGCTAGCGTGTTTCGTGGATCGACAAACGCCATAGGAATTACTCTTTCTGCCATCGTCGGTGCTGATGTAGCTTCCATCAACATGGCAGATCCAGAAAGCATGCGTCGTCTTGCAGGCGATTTAGTCCGGTGTGGCGTACGCGTGCGGTTTGAAAGAACGACAGCTGATTGTCCCACAGTTTCGAATGCGCTCCTATCGTCAAACTCTGGCCAGGAACCGGTGGATAATGGGTTTGGGTGCATGGACCGCTCCTTCTTGCAAACTCCGCAGCCTTGCGAAGATGGTTTGCGGCACCTCGACAGATACAAGAGCCATAGCCCCTACTGTGTGCTGTATACCCTCCGTCACTCAACGCATACATCAACTGGTTGTACAGCGGCAAGCTCGGAACAAGAAACGAACCCGTCGTCGAATGTGCCTTCGCACGAGGCAACATCAAGGAAGACGAAGAATACTGCTTCCTCGCACCGCTATATCGACTTGGCCGGCTGCTAGAAGATAATGATTCCGCGAATGCAGTGATGGACGCCTGGCTCGAGAAGCTCGCCGATGTGCCATGCGTGGGCGTGTCGACCCTGCCAGGCTGCCACTGCATCGAGATCATTTACAGTGCCCCGGAGTATCCCGAGAACATGGCGAAGGCGGCGGTACTCGATGCGTTCGTCAGCTCCGGAAGGTCGATTCACTTTGACGACATGGCGAATCACCTGCCGCCGCCATTCACGCGAGACCTTTGCCGGGCTTTTATTGCTTCGCGGGCCAGTGCAGATGCCGCTGTGGAGCAGGATGAGCAGTGCAGGTATCATGTCCATCTGGGCGAAGGCGAGTGCAACGGCCAACGTGCGAGGAAGCGGCGCAGAGTGGATCCATAGGGAGAGGTCTCGTCGTCCACGCGCGGGCCTAGGCTGAAAACAGTATCGATTGAATGAAGCTGAGCACCGGCATGGTGAGCGTTGAGCAGAACGACATTCCAGCGGGCGCTGAAGTACACCGGCGAAGGTTGCTCAGGCACTTTGCTGCGAGGAAGCTATCCTTGGACAGCGGGCTGCTGCATTTGCGACTGAATTTGCATGATCTGGGTACAATCAGTCAGCGAGCGGCTTAACCCACACGACACATACATGCTACCACATACCTCCGTCTTCTTCCCTTCGCTCTTCGCCTGCACGTCCTTGATATTGGCTTCGACCCGCTTGCTGCTATAACATCAGCATCACGAAGAGGCCGAGGAGATCGAGATACTTACATCTCCTTTTCGATGTAGTCTAACCGTCCGTCTACGGTGCTCTTCGCCTCTGTCGTGTCCTGCTTCAGTAACACCGGGCCGACTAATTTGTAGATTTTGGCATCGTCCGCGAGGCCTGCAAATTCCTACTTCAACGTTAGGGATGGCGCGTATGTGGAAGCTGATGGGTGCTGTCTTACCTTGTGAACGCTCTTGTTCTCGGTGTACTGGCTCTCCAGCTTCTGGCGGGCGGTGACAATGGTAGTCAGTTCTGTCTGCAAACCCTGATACTCGTCGCTGAGCGCCTGGAGTTGTTTCTGCTGGTCCATAGTCGCGATGTCGGTGAGGGTTTGACTAGCTGCTGTATTGGGTCTCAAGGTAACATTGTTTGTTCATCAGCGCAGGAAAAAGTAGAAGGTCCTTATGAGAGATGCATGTAGCTTCAAGTGTCGTCGTCGTCGGCGGAGGCGGTCCTTTCCGCACCCCCCACCGCCGCCCCGCCATCGCGGCCCGCTAGGCCCTAACGTCTAACCGCCTAGAAACGTCCAAACCATTACACTCGACTGACACACCCTACGACCAACGTCGGGCTACAAAACACACCCTGCCACCACTGTACCGGCCACCAACACCGCCATCATGTCCAACACCGACTTCCTCGGCCGCGCCATCGACGTGGTCAAGAAGGCCATCGAGCAAGACACCGGCGGCGAGTACGAGAAAGCCTACCAGTCCTACTACTCCGCCCTCGAGCTCTTCATGCTCGCGCTGAAATGGGAGAAGAACGCCAAGTCCAAGGACATGATCCGCGCCAAAGCGGCCGAGTACATGGACCGCGCGGAGAAGCTCAAGAACCACCTCGCCGAGCAGGAGACGGGTAACAAGCGGAAACCGGCGGCGATGGGGTCAAATGGAAAGGCTTCGAATGGGTCGGGGAAGGGAAAGGACGACGAGGACGACGAGCAGGATCCCGAGAGCAAGAAGTTGAGAGGGGCGTTACAGGGAGCGATATTGACGGATAAGCCGAATATCAAGTGGGAGGATGTGGCAGGGTTGGAGGGAGCGAAGGAGGCGCTGAAGGAGGCGGTGATATTGCCGATCAAGTTTCCGCATCTGTTTACGGGGAAGAGGCAACCGTGGAAGGGGATATTGCTGTATGGGCCGCCAGGGACGGGTAAATCATACCTGGCGAAGGCGGTAGCGACGGAGGCGAACAGCACGTTCTTCAGCGTCAGCTCGTCAGATCTCGTGAGCAAATGGATGGGCGAATCGGAACGGTAAGCATATATCACCAAGTACTGACGTAAGATTTACGTTGCTAACGAGTGCTACAGACTAGTAAAACAGCTCTTCAATCTCGCCCGCGAAAACAAACCGAGCATCATCTTCATCGACGAAATCGACGCCCTCTGCGGGCCCCGGGGCGAAGGGGAGTCTGAAGCCTCGCGACGCATCAAAACGGAACTCCTCGTGCAAATGGACGGTGTAGGCCGCGACTCCAAAGGCGTACTGATCCTCGGCGCGACAAACATCCCCTGGCAACTCGATGCGGCGATACGAAGACGCTTCCAACGACGAATTCACATCTCGTTACCGGATCAGCCAGCACGGATGAAGATGTTTGAGCTCGCGGTGGGGAGCACACCGTGTGAGTTGAAGGGTGATGATTACAGGACGCTGGCAAAGTTGTCGGAAGGGTACTCGGGGAGTGATATCAGTATAGCCGTGCAGGACGCGCTGATGCAGCCTGTGCGGAAAATTCAGACGGCGACACATTATAAGAAGGTACGCTCTGTAATCATACTGACAGCCTGCTTGCGGGTTAGTTTTGCTAACACGTGCCACAGGTCGACGTAGAGGGCGTAGAAAAGCTGACACCCTGCTCACCGGGCGACGCCGGCGCAATCGAGATGAACTGGGTGCAGGTGGATACGGAGAAGCTTTTGGAGCCGCCTTTGCAGGTGAAGGATTTCATCAAGGCGATCAAGAGCGCGCGGCCGACAGTTAGCGGCGAGGACTTGCATCGGAATGAGGACTGGACGAAGGAGTTCGGAAGTGAAGGCGCTTAGAG
>NAJQ01000115.1:0-54512 GCA_005059865.1 Friedmanniomyces simplex
CGCCGCGCTTGCGCTTCTTGTTAGGCCTATCCGTGGCCTCTCCTCCATCCGCCGTATCTCCCGCCTCCGACTCCCTTCTCTTCGTACTCGGATGAGGATCCGGCCGAAGCGTCGTGGCCGTCTCACTCGGTCCGTCATGCTGAGGTTCGCGTGGGATGCTGGATGCGGATACTTCATGGTTGTTCTGTGACGAGTGCGTCTGTGGACCGTCATGCTGCGCTTGCAAGGAGGTGGTCGCATTTCGTGCTGGTTCGTTGTTGATCGCTTCACGCGGCGACGGAGATGTTTGCCCCGACTCAGGAGCTTTCGCGCTCATCCTCGCTTTGCAAATCTCTCACAAGAGTGACCCCCTCGACCATTTCCATCCAGCGTGCGCTGTCCCTAAGTTGCGTATGAGAAGAAAGCGGGCATCTCGACGAGTCTTCTCGCGAAGTTTGAGCGTCGGAGGGCCGCGTGGTGTAGAGTTATGACGGTCTGAAATTGGAGTTATTATGCGGGCGCGAGGTGTTCAGTGAAGTTCGCTGAGGTTGTTTCTATCCACGGCCGAGCTAGTGCCTCAGGCAACAGTTATGCATGGGCCCAAGCTCGACTCAACTCACTCCTCCCTTCGCGCGCCATTGGCAAGAGCAGTGCAGCAGTGGAGATCATACAAAGGCCTGCTACAGGCCATAACATCGCTCACCATGGCCTCCGTCCGCTCAGTGCTCCGGCTGGCTCCTCGAGCGCAGTTTTCCCGCCCGATACCGACCTCACGCATCTTCCCCCTCGCGCAACGAAGCTATGCGAGCGCTCGCCGACGACCAGCGACGGATGACCAGTCCGCACAGGGTGCCGAGCAGGGTCAGCAGGATCTGGCAACGGTTACTGAGGACCCGAACATGGTATGCACTCCAGTGTGAGAAGAGCGGGCTTCAGTGGGCATAGACTCTGGGGACGGCATAGCCGTGCAATACCCTCTGATGAGGGTGGAGAGTGTCTACATGCGTAGGATAGGCTAACGTCGGGCCTGTGCAGAACGGCAACTACCCCGACCCGACCCTCACCTCGGCCTTGCCCATCAAGAGACAATTCCGCGACCCGTATGCGGATTGGTGAGTTGTCCCATGATGTGTGGACCTGGGCACCCTACAGCAAGCTGATATGTGATGAAGGTGGGACAAGCAAGAACGTCGCAATTACGGCGAGACACTGCACGAAGACAACGACATCCTCGGCATCTTTTCGCCAGAAGAGTACACGCACGTCACGCCAGGATGGGGTGCCGTTCAGATCGTACGATTCTCTCCCTTCCCAATGCAAGCAAAAGCATAGAAGCTGAATATCCTCCAGGGCTGCTTCATCGTCGCGTTCAGCACGCTTTGCCTAGTTGTGAGGCAGTACTATCCGGACAGAGTATGCTTTCTCACGACGCTTATTGCTGGGTGCTTTAGAACGCTGACTCTTTTTGCGCGTAGGTATCAGCGCCTCGTACGTTTCCCGATGGTCTGGAGAAGGAGCTCGGCGGACCACTTGCGCCACGTGCGCCAATGACGGACGCTGGGTTTGACGAGGCATCGTACGTCGAGGGCGGAAGCCGCAGCAGCAAGAGCGACACGGCAATGTAATTAAGATAGAGGTCAGCAGACTGATCTGCAACGGTTCCCACATCGTCTTGTCTCCCGAGCGGCCCCTATGGTGTCTGCCCTTGTGCGAAGGTCGGTGGATTCTGAGAAGCGCAGGTATCGCAGCACGGCGAGTGGGTATACATCCTCGCGACCGAAGTGTAATCCCGTTCTTGCACAGCGGCTGTGGCTGTGTCGGTCACGCTGCACACGATTATCATGTCAAACTTCCACTACCATGCCATACGCCACAACATGTCCATCCTGCCCTCGTGACCCTCGTGATGAATAACGCATGGGCCCGGTGACGCTGACCACAACGAGCGCGGGGTGACCTCACCACCTCATGCTCACATGCATCATTTGATGTGCACAGTGTGCACAGCCCCCAAGTGCTCCTTCGATACTACCACTACTACTACTGCCAAGCCGCCTTCCACCCTCGTGCCTTGTGGATGCCCAGGTGCTAAGCACGATCGGCAGCGAGCGGGCTTGGCCGTGTCATGAACTTTCCACGAAGATTCCGCAGCAGCAAGTTCCACCTCCGCCTCACAGTTTGGTAAGGTAATGTATGAAGTCAACTTGTACTTCGCTCCTTCTTCCTTTCCGACTCTACCATCTCATATGCACAGCCTGCGCCTCTAGGATTCTTCGATTGAAGGGACAAGAGTCAATCAACTGAAGGCGCAAGCATCACAACCGCAGCATAGCCACGACATATAGATATATCTCACCGGGCGCAACACCTACCCGTCTCGACTGCAACCCACATCAAAGGATGAAGCTCCCACAGACCTTACTGTTCCTCCTGGGGATCATAACAACCATACACGCCCTCGCCTTACCCTCATCCCTCGACACAATCGCAGACGCCTCAAAAGAGCTCTTCAAGCGCAAAGGCGGCGGAGGCGGCCACGGCAGCAGCGGCGGGGGTAGTAGCGGCGGAAGCAGCGGAGGCAAAGGCGGCAGCACATCCAGCTCCGGCTCCTCTGGCTCCCGCTCCGGCGCCTCCGCCTCCACCTCCAACACCGGCGGCCGCACCTCCGCGGGCTCGGGCGTCACCCCCTCCTTCGGCGGCGGCCGCTACTACGGCGGCGGCGCCGCGGCCCCTTACACCGCGGGCTCCCGCTCCCCCGGCGGCGTAGCCCCTTACCTCCTCGCCGGCGGCGCGCTGGCCTTCTTCCCGGGGATCTGGCTCTACGGCGCGTACGCCTACCCCTACTACGGCGCGCATACGTACCACAACAACACCGATAACCAGAATGAGACGCGGCCGATTCAGTGCTATTGCGCGCAGTATGCCGAGTGCGGGTGCGATAATAATACGGATAGTTCGTATTTGAACAGTGTGGCAAATAATAATACGGTGTCGCGGGTGGCGGATGTGAATGGGACGGAGACGTTGCTTATTAATGGAACCTTGGAGAATGGGACGACGGCTTCGGGGGGAACGAGTAGTGCGGCGGGCAGCTTCAGGCAGGGACTGGCGGAGAAGAGCGGGTGGTGGGTGGTAGTCGCTGGGGTTGGGTATACTATGTGGCTTATGTGAGCGAGGGAGAGGATTGGTGTTGTACATTGATGAGAGTGATGGATACCCTACCGCATGGTGGCAAATCAGGCGTTGGAGGACTGAAGACAGATGGATATACCACGGGAGGCATGCGTTTGGGGAATTGGCTGAGAGCTTTCTTGTACACAGTATGAACGATATCCACGAAAAGTGCTCCACGACAGCCGTATCTCTTCCCCAGAATATCATCCGTTGGCGTACACTGGATATCCGGTGATAGAATTATCGCGCGGGAATCCACTGACACGCTCCAACAAACGCTGGCGTGCCGGTGTTCTCCTCTTCCCCAAAACTGGCCGAGGAGGCCTTGAAAGAGTTTCACATCCCCCGCGTACATCCGCTCCGCAACCATGACAACGGGGACCACATGTGCTCGACAGACCCAAGCGTTGACGTCTGAAAGGCTTCACCAGGTAGCAGCACACCCACTCCACGAAGTTGCCGGAAGAGAGATTGTATCGCCTACGGTCCATCCTGGTGAGGTGGCGTCGCTCTCAACAAGAAGACTGCGTTGGAGTGTGAGAAATTAAAACAGGACGCTCTTGAATATTGTTGCGTAAGGTAGCTGGGCCAGGTTCCGTGGACGGGCTACGTACATGTAGCTCGGCTAAAGAAGCGTTGATAAGGCCCAGCAGCGTTGTTCACTGGTTGCATTACCGGACGACATATGACCGTGGTTCTGCTGCCGAGTCAGTGAGCGCTGAATCAAATTCTGCCGGCCGACATACATATGGTTCCTCCACACGAACATCTTCCTCTCCGGCTGCAGCACACTCAGAGGCGCCGCGGCAAAGGCGTGCGTCTTACCCGCGCGATCAGACAGTTCATCAACTCCTCACGAACCGACTCTTCCCCACTGCGGCCTACACGAGACCGCAGCAATGCAAACGCCTTGGCGCTCCTCCATATGCGCCTCGTAAGACTTCCGCGCCAAGCTGAGCTTCGCGTGCTCTCCTGTGGAAGGAAAGCTCCCCGTCGAAGACATCGTTTCTATCGTGTCGTGCTGTCGTGTGACTTGTCCGTATGGTGCTTTCGAGTGCGTCTCCAGAGATGCGCTGCTGAGCCATGGACCGGGACTTCGGAAGACGTTCGCCTGATTAATCCCAAAGCTCAAGGGTCCTCGAGGCAACTGCTCGCAAGCTCCTGCGAGGCATCAGCCCCGCCAAGACGGACACTCCAGCCCAGATGCTTTCCACTCGCATTACCTCCAGTATGAATCCAGCCCCTTCAAAAATTCCTATAGTCGCAAAGGCACTCCGCCCCATCCGCCTCCGCCGTCGTAGCCGTCAGAATCCTCCCCCCCACCCCTCCATTTACCATCTCATAACAAGCCGGCACACCCTCCCCTCCCCCACTAGTCTGACTAATCTCCACCGCAAACGGCCAAGGCGCATATCCGCCGATCCCAGTCTCGTCCGCCAAGCTCCCGCCGGGGAAAGTGCTGGGGGCGTCGAGGTAGAGCGTCCCCGTGAACGTGGTGGAATTGAAGAAGCACTCGGCGGCGCCGCCGGAGGAGAGGAGGCTGGTGGAGGGGATGACGGGTTTGGATTGGGGGAAGGAGAAGGTGTAGCGGGCGGAGGATGTGTTGGTTGCGGAGGGGGAGAGGTAGGTGAGAGGTTGGTTGGTGAAGGTTATGCTGAAGGGGTTGTTTGTTGAGCTGATGGTCAGGTTGGAGGGGTTGTTAGCTTGCGAGGTGGAGCTGGTGGTGGTGAGGTTGGTGGCGTAGGTGGAGGAGGTGTTGGTGATGACCCAGTTGAAGGTCGCGAGGCTGCTGGTGTTGGTGCTGCCGTCCGAGGGGTCGTAGGTGGTGTATGGGTAGCAGCGCCAGGTGGAGGGGTTGGAGGTGCAGTTCGCGGTGACGGTCCGGAGAGCGGTGATCATGCTGTACTCGCCGAGTGGAAATTGTTGGGTCAGAGTGGTGTTCGGTGTAGTGCCCGCCGGCTGGCTCGACTGGCCACCGCTGTCGCTACTCTGTTGGTGTTTTCTTGACAGGCCGACACCTAAGCCTACTGCCAGCGCAATTACTGCAAGCAGCACCAATATAAGGATGAGAATCAGACGACCCCATCCGCCTCGTTCCCGCCTTTTGCGCATATACCCGCCGTTCCTTCTAAGCTCGGCCAGCTTCTCACCCTCCACCGGTGCGCGCAAATCCTCATCCCCATCGATTGGCTCAGGCACCCAATTGTAAGCCGGTGGAGCAGACCTCGTCGTGTCGCGGCTCGTTCGTCCTGCTGCCTCCCGCGACGCCTGCCGTGACGACGTGGGTCGAATAGGCGAGGCAGGCGTTGAGCTGTTCGTATGTAGAATGCCTCTCGGTCGCGCGTTGCGTGCGCCGGGGTTGTTGGCATTGGGTCCCTCGGTGATGGTGGACAAGCGAGCCGCGGCGGGGGTGGAGATGCGCTTCTGGGCTGGCAGGCGAAGGGAGGACTCCGGATTCCCTCCGATCGGGGTGGTGTTACCGAAGATGGCCATGGCGTGCCTCCTGGAGCTGTCCGCGCGTCGGGTAGGCCCTCACGCCTCTCAATTGCCACTCCCACCTTGTCGCCTCTTCCAATGCGCCGCGCTCGTTGTCCGGTCAATTGGAATGCCGCTCGCTGCTCTTTCGCTACAACACGTATGAGGTGAAGCCCGCCGTCGTGAGGAGAGGAGGAGGGGAGAGGAGAGGAGAGAAGAGCTATACGACCTACATTGCCAGCAGATGGCACACGATGGTCTGCGCGCTATCCTCGCCGCAACCCAAGCTCTCCATGCTTTGATGACCGTTTGGTGCATCGTCTCAGTTTCACTCTATCTCTCAGCCAATCGGAGCGTCGTCCACTTCTTTTGCTGCACCCCGGATTTCCGGCGGAAGACGCGTCCCCCAAACCATCCAACGCCTTCGCCATCACCTTCACTTGACGAGACCGAAGCTGAAAGACGCGCCATTACGTTTAGCTTTGCTTCCAGTCAACAAGTGTCGGGACGTGACACACACCCGTTCAGATCTACCATCTTCTCATGTGCGACGGTCACGAGAGACCAAGCAAAAAGCACCCCAAACGGACCGCATCTGCCACTGCGCCTACCTGGAATGATGGCCCACAAGATGAAGTGAAGTCTGCCAGTGAAGATCACATGAGTGTGGCGACAAGTTGGAAATCGACTCTTGAACCTTCCGGGTTGCCAGCTTGGAAGACCCTTCATCGACACATCGACAACATCCGACCCCACTGGCAATACTTCCAGAACCCCGGGCATCCTTGACCGCGAACTTCAGTCAGCATGTCAGTAGTCGTCCTTCCAATCACTGGCGGTTCCGATGGTGATGATCGCCGTCGTCCCAAGATCGAAAGTCATACCCGCAACGACGAATACTGGCTCCAGCGCATCGGCGAGGAATGGGCCAAGTCTCTTGGCAGACCAAAGGGCAATAGCTACCGCATCGACAAGCTGCCCGTTGGTTACGCCGGCTGGGAGAAGGGGCGCGGCGGTGACAGCAAGCATGTCGACCGGTACCTGTACGGCCACGTGAGGGGTCCGGCACGCTCGATCCCGGATATCATGCCGCATTTCAAGTTCTTGATGGAGAACGGCAATGCTTTCGGGTGCGTGTGCAAGCTCTGTGTGAGCGGGAGTCGAATCAAAGGATTAGGCGTGGCGGGCGAGAAGAGCAGTTCGCGAGGCGATAGTCCCGCTCAGCAGTCGCAGTACTTCGCCCCGCCCACGGCTCCACCCTCGAGAGGGCAATATTATGCACCGCCACCGCCACCGGGGCCGAACGCAGTCGGGCGGCCAAGAACGCTGTTAGACGTGTCGAAGCAGCGGGATGTCGAAATGTCGCCGCCACTCCGCAGGAAGCAGGTCGATGAGGAAGGCACGCCTGACGCGATTCGGCTGCTACTAGACAGGCTCAAGGACGCTGGCGCAGAAGGCAAGATCGACGAACCTATCTTTGAGAGTTTGTCGCTAGACTGGCGGACTGGTCATACCATGCTCATGGAGACGCTTCGAGAGTGGTCGAAGCTGCCGGGCTACGTACCACGTGTTGGCGAGCTCGTTCTGTTCGTGCGCCAACTCGGGCCCCACGAGTCACTGGGTTGGGACAAGAACACATGGCGCGCCATTGATCTGTCCTCTCGGTCGTGGGCGGACAAGCCGAAGTGGGAGGCGGGAGTGATCACGCAGATGCCCACCGAAGCAGTCTCTGACGCCGATCTCAGTGGCGTGCCCTCAAGCAAACAGCATAGCGTCGTCGATACCGGCTTCCGCATTGAGCCCCTGCCACAGCCCAACAGCGTCGACAAGTCACTTACGCGGAAGCACAAGTACGTGCCGTTGCACGCTATCCGCCCGCTTGCGCTGTGGAAAGAGTGCTTGAGTGGCGTGGATCAGCCGGACTGGCATCCAACAGTGGGCAATGCCTTGACCGTTGCGAGCAGCTTCTGCGTGCTCGGCAAGTATCATTTCAAAGGCACCTGGCCAGAGGCTACAGTGTTCGCTCAGGCCGTCTATCTCGGACCGGAGATTGTGACGATCGGGGATGCCGTGCGCTTACAGAACAAGACAGGCGACACGGAGACTGTGACCGACATCATGGTCATCACTGCGATCAAGATCCGCATTGTGAACCTAGATGAAGCGAGCGACGACGACCTCGACGACGGGCATCCTTACAATACCTGCACGCATATCAGCGGGCGCGTCTACACCCAAGATCCGACCCGAAGCTTCGACGGTATCGGCAAGCTGCCCATCTCGGCCGCCTCGCCACTGCTCCCAATCGACCTAGGAGAGCTAGGCACCTGGTACCACGTCACAGACCCCAAGAAAACGAAAGCGCGCATCGAGGTCCCCTTCCAACGCGTCATCGGTCGTTGCTACGAAATCGCAGCCCTCCAGGCCTGGTTCACCCCACCCCCGGACATCGCCCCACCCTCCACCTTCCAAGCCGTCAACACCAAACCCCCCGCCATCCAAGTGAACTCCCGCGCCTTGGCCTCCCCAGCCACCCTCAACATCTCCCGCGGCCTCCCCGGGATCCTCGAGGCCCGCGCCTACAGTCTCAGACACGATGTCCGCATCGCCACGGAAGACGCCAAGACCTGGTTCTGGGCCGATACGCGGATC
Organism: Friedmanniomyces simplex; assembly: GCA_005059865.1. Taxonomy (NCBI): domain Eukaryota; kingdom Fungi; phylum Ascomycota; class Dothideomycetes; order Mycosphaerellales; family Teratosphaeriaceae; genus Friedmanniomyces; species Friedmanniomyces simplex. Next base: position 8,281 of record NAJQ01000115.1, read on the forward strand.
GAGCAGCTCGATATCCAGGAGGTCAATAGTCGGTTCGTTGGGGCGAGGAACGAGATGCGGAGGCCGGAGCAGTTGGGGGGGTTACGGAAGGCGTTGAGGGCGTTGGATGGGAGGAAAGGAGGGGTGAAGGAGTATCATGCGGCGAGAAGGGAGAGGGAGGAAGGGCTGGCGAGGAGGAGCGAGGAGTTGGGGGCGAGTATGGCTGGGTTGGTGGCGGGTGGGGCGCTGGCGGCCGGTGCGGTGGGGGCTGGGTTGAGTGGGATGGGGGATGTGGAGAGAAGTTCGGTGGATGGGGAGGAGGAGGAGGATGCGATGGAGGTGGATGAGCAGCTGAAGACGGATCTGAAGTCGGCTATTGCTACTGATGTGATGGAGCTTGATGATGACGAGGAGGAAGACGAGGATGCCGGGGCGGCGTTGGCGGCGTTCAAGATGGCGCCGACGGCGAAGAAGCCTGGACATGAGGTGGTGGAGCTTGACAGCGATGAGGAGATGAGATGAGTGGACATGCTTATGCTACAGGGCGGAAGAAGCGAAGCACAGCTTCACAACGCGTGCAGTGTTTCTGACGGCGGATATGATGAAGGCAGCGGAACGCATGCCAACGACTCACAGACTGATGCAACGTGTGGCAAAGAGCTGTAGCGAAGAATCACGACCAATTTATATACCTAGCTGGATTCTAACTATGACCACGTATCGTACCTATGCTCATGCCTACCATCTTTTTCCGCTTCTTCTTCTCTTGTCATGCTCACCGCTCAGCCGAATATTGTTGGGGTGGGTCTGGTGGTCGGCGACACCCCTTCTCCCTTCTGTAATGCACGATGTCGCTGAAATAAGCGACGGCCGTGGTGCTGGTGGAGTGAGGCGACTCGAGAAAGACGTGGACGCTTCTTCGTCAGGAAACGAGCTGCGGCTCAGCCTCAGTGAGTCATGGAGCAGAAGGAGCGAGCAGGCATCACTCTTTGGATCAGGCATCGACTTCTGCTACGCTATAGATTGTTTGATCCTTCTTCTCAACGCAACATCTTCAGGAGTCTAGATCACGGCAGGAGAAAACAAAACAGCCACGATGGGAAGCCCAATCCTGCTCGGGAAGTTCCTGACGGAGCCGGCGGAGAACATCACGGTCCAACGCATCGACTTCCGCGAAACGGATCTACCGCAATACCACGGCCTCTATGCCGTCCTCCTCGACAATGTACTCTCCGTCCAAGAATGCGAGACCCTCATCAAAGCCGCCGAGGCCAGCACGACCAAAGGCTGGGAGCGAGCGATGATCAACGTCGGTGGCGGACGACAGGTCCTGATGGAGGATGAGCGCTGCTGCGGCCGGATCATATTGGATTCGCCGGATATCGCGGGCAAAGTCTGGAAGCGCATCGAGCATGTTCCGGAAGTGCAGGAGATCGTTCGGCTGGAGAAGGTGCCCAAGATCGTCGGCAATGGACCGAGTAAGCGGGACGAAGTGTGGAAGTTCTCCAGGCCGAACGAGAGGTTGAGGTTCTTGAAGTATCTGGGGGGGGAGTATTTCCGACCGCACTGCGATGGGACGTACGAGACGCCGGATCGGCAGGAGAGGTCGTATTTTACGCTGCACCTTTACCTCAGCGACGCTGCGCCGCAGTCGAGCGCGGATCTCGCGACCATGTCGCCAGAGCAGCGGGAGAGGGCTGCGAATTCTGGGCTTGTGGGCGGAGCGACGACTTTCCATTCGTACAGCATGAAAGCAAAGTACGACGTGCTGCCGGTCATGGGACGGATCTTGCTGTTTCAGCATCGCGAGTTGTTGCACAGCGGTGATGATGTGCTGCAGGGCGTGAAGTACACGATGCGGACGGACTTGATGTATGCTCTCGAGAGCGACTCCGGGAAGTGAATCAAGCGAGTGGTGGTTGCGGGAGAGTCGCGCGGGTGACAGTAGCATGGCACGGCGAAATGGGCGAGCTCGTGGAGTTATTCTTAAGTTTAAAGATTGTTTTCATTCATAGTCAGTAGCATCCTTGATCTTCTCGGGCAATCCGCGCCAGAAGCGAAGCAACTCACCAGGAAAAGATGTGATTGAAGCGCCGTCCTCATGCAGGAATGATCAGAATTGAGTTATACCCGCACCCCCCCGCCCTGTATCGCTACAGCGGCCGGAAGGTGCTGATACGCCGCGTATTGCACTAAAGTGATCGTACAGCCGTGAAAGCCGCACACACGATCTTCGCACCGACTCCCATAGCCAAGCACCCCAACCCCTATCCTCACTCCGCCCGAAGACGACGAGTCCGGGTGCCGGGATGCTGGCTGAGTTTTCTGATGCCGGATGCAGCCATGAAGAGTCATGGTAGGCCCTTGCGGGCAGTGGCCAGAGCCCACAACTTCGGGGAGCGGTTGCGAGGGTAGCGTGCAGGTGAAGATTACTCCGAATTTCCCATTTGCCAGGTGTGACAGAGCCCGGGAGGCGGTGTCTGTGTGAGAGCAAAGAAACGCAGCGTTTGATGAGGACGGCGCTTGGAGGGAAGAAGAGAGAGCAAGTGGAGGTGCAAGATCGAACTATATTCGGCTTCATGCGCGAGTCAGTCGAGGGTTTTGTTCCTGCCTAAGGCCGCTTGTAAGCGCGTGACTGGGCGGTTCTTTCGCGTCTGCCTGGTGAACAAACACCTCGCCAACGACAAAAATCCGACTTCACGACCGCATCGCCAACACATTCCGCGTCCTTCTCGACAACTTATCGCGAAGAACTCATGTCTATCTCACAGGTCTGATCTATCCGACTACGAAAGTCACACCGAGTGGAGCGGACCTTAAGCCCCTCCTGAGGCGACCGTCAGGAGCATCGAAACCTTCCCCAGCTTGCGCCGTCTGCCCATTATGTCCTCCATCGACAGGCTCTCCATCCTGGGCGTCCGCTCTTTCGACAATACCCGCTCCGAGGTCATCGCTTTCAACAAGCCTCTCACCCTGATCGTCGGCCCCAACGGCTGTGGCAAGACGACCATCATCGAGTGCCTCAAGTATGTCACGACTGGTGAGCTGCCGCCGAACACGAAAGTGGGCGGCGCCTTCGTCCATGATCCGGACCTGTGTGGCGAGAAGGAAGTGCTCGCCCAGGTCAAACTCTCCTTCAAGTCCAAGGACGGCACGACGATGGTCTGTACCCGGAGCCTGCAGCTCACCGTCAAGAAGAACACCCGCAGCTTGAGCCAGGTGGAAGGCAACCTCTTCATGCGCAAGCACGGCGAGAAAGTGTCGCTCAGCTCCCGCACCGCCGATCTGAACGCCTTGATGCCCATCAATCTCGGCGTCTCCAAGGCCATACTGGACAGCGTCATCTTCTGCCATCAGGAGGACTCTCTGTGGCCGCTAGCGACGCCGAAAGAGCTCAAGGAACGCTTCGATGCGATCTTTGAGGCGGTAAAGTATACCAAGGCCATCGACAACATCAAGGTCATGCAGAAGACTCACCGGCATAATCTCGACCTGCTGAAGAAGGACGAGGATGTGACGAAGCATAACAAGGAGCGCGGCAAGAAGCTCGAGCAGCAAGCCTCCAAGCTGAACGATGAGTTGGACGCGCTGCGTCGTGAGCACAAGGACTTTGACGGTCGGATCAAGCAAGCTGCACGCAATGTTGAAGCTGCATGGAAGCAAGCAGAGCAGGCCAACCTGATCGTCGGTGACCTGAACGGCAAGCGGATCGTGAAGCGAACCAAGGAGGAGAGCGTGCAGGGTCTTCGCGAGAGTCTCCAGGAAATGTCAGATACTGACGAAGAATTGCAACGGATGCTGGAGCAGTACAACGAGCGTGTGCAGCACTACGAAGCCGATCTCACCGCGCAGAAGGAGAGCTACCATGAGATGAGCCGGGAGGTGTCGGAAGGTCGTGGTCGCGTGAGCGCGAAAGAACGCGAGTGTGGCTCGTACGAGGCTCAGGCGGAGCAGTATGACCGTCAAATTACCAGCCGCGAGAAGCTCATCAAGGAGACCGCACGCAGCCACAAGATACATGGTTTCGATCTGGAGCTGGATGACGGGCAGGTCGTGGCCTTCATGGACCGCATCACCAAGATGGCCCGCGAGCAAAACGCCAACTTCGAGCGGGCCCGGCGGGAGACTGCGGAGGAGTTGCAGGGCGAGCAGAGCAAGCTCAACATTCTCAATCAGGAGAAGACGACTGTCAATGGCCGGAAGGATGCCGCTCGACAGACCATTGCGACGAACGATCGTAAGATCAACTCCGTCCAGAGCGAGCTCGACCGCATCAACATCGACGAGGGTGCCAAGGCCGCCTTGGAGTCGAAGCTGCGCGAGACGGAGGCGAGACTCAATCGAACGAGGACGGAGAATGAGAAAGCCGGTTGGGAGCAGAAAGCAGACGAAGCCGAGGCCAAGCTCAGGGAGCTTGACAATCGGAAAGAGACTCTTGATGCTGAGATGGTGGAGGGCACGAGGCAGGCTAGCGAGTCTGCTCGATTGGACTATGTGCGGAAGGAGCTGAGAGAGCGCGAGAATCGACTGCAGACGAATACCGGCGCCTACAGCGAGAAAGTCACCTCTCTCATTGGAAGCAACTGGACGCCGGCGACCATCGAAAGCGAGTTCCAGCGCACGCTTGAGCAGAAAGCCGAGCAAGTCGCCGAGGCGGAGAGGCAACGCGATGGCACCAGCCGCGAGAAGGAGCAGCTCGACTTCCAGCTCAACACGTGTCGCCGAGATCTTAAGGCCAAGCAGCAGGCAATGAATCGAGCAGCCGACATTATTCGCAAGAACTGCGCTTGCGAGCCGGATGAGTACACGAACAATTTACACGAGCTCGAGGAGGGGCGTGACGCCTTGCGTGCCGACACAGAATCCATGGAACGCCTCAACGCATACTTTGACTCCTGCATCAAGCTCGCCAAGGACCCACAGCATCCGGGTTGCAGGACCTGTGGTCGTGGCATCAGCAGAGACAGTGAAGCTAATAAATTGATCGAGAACTTGACCAAGGAGAGGAATAAGCTCAAGTCACAGCTCGGCAATGCGCCACAAGATCTTGAGAAGTGTGAAGCAGACCTGGAGGCTGTAAAGGCGGTTGGCTCCGATGCCGAAGCTTGGGAGAGGCTCAAGGAGAAGGAGATTCCGGCGACGGAAAAAGATGAGAAGAAGCTCGGGGAGAAGCGGGAGTTGCTCATCGAGCAGCTTGAGCAGCAGGACGGCGTCGTGAACGAGCGCCAGGCGGCGAAGCGTGACGTTGATGCTGTGTCCCGCACGGTTCAGAGTATCGCAAAACTCAACAACGAGATCACGGAATTCAAAGCTCAGGCCACGGAGCTCTCGGCGAAGCAGAAGTCGGCCGGCCTGTCTCGTGGGCTCGAACAGATCCAGGAAGAGCTCAAGAAGATCAACGAGGAGGCTCGCACCGCCAAGGGCAGCCTTTCGAAGATCAACACCGAGCGTGAGCGCGGACGTAGCGCTGTCAACAGGTTGGAGCTGGAGGCTCGTGATGCCGAGAGGAAGTTCAGCACTGCGGAGTACCAGCTCAAGGAGAAGAGATCAATGGAGAGTCAGATCGACGAGCTGAAGGGCCTCAACGCCGAGCAACGTGAGAACATAAGATCGTACGATACGCAGCTGCAAGAGCTTGGCCCCAAGCTGTCGCAAGCTCAAGCCAAGTACGATGACACCACCCGCCGTGGTGCGGACCGAGACCGTGAGCTGCAAGCCCAGGCCAACAAGATCAATGCCAGCCTGAATCAGCTCAAGATGGCGAACCAGGAGATCGAGTCCTACATCTCGCGCGGCGGACCTGAACAGCTCAAGCGCGGAAAGCGTGAGATCGAGAACCTCAAGAAGGAGGTGGCGCGCTTGGAGGAAGAGCAGATCGAGATTACCCGCCAAGTGAAGAAATTGGAAGAGCAGCTGCGCAGCCACTCTGACACGAGGCGCAGCATCTCCGACAACCAGCGATACCGCCGTGATCTGCGCCAGCTCGAGCAGGTCTGCACCGAGATTGCTGAGCTGGAGACGCACAATGCCGAGGAGGATAAGGCGCACTTCGAGCGTGAAGGCAGCAAGTGGCAGATGGACCGCAACAGACTTGCTGCCGAGCAGGCCACCCTCACCGGCTCGATGAAGTCCAAGGACGAAGCGTTGTCCATCGTCCTCGCCGACTACGACACGGAGTACAAGGACTCGGCGCGGAAGTACAAGGAGGCGCACATCAAGGTCGAGACGACGAAGGCGTGCATCGAGGATCTCGGCCGCTTCGGTGGCGCCCTCGACAAGGCGATCATGAAGTACCACTCGGTCAAGATGGAGGAGATCAACCGCATCATCGGCGAGCTGTGGCGCAAGACTTACCAGGGCACGGACGTGGACACGATCCGCATCCGCAGCGAGAGCGAGACGCAAAAGGCCAACAAGTCGTACAACTACCGCGTGTGCATGGTGAAGCAGGAGGCCGAGATGGACATGCGCGGGCGCTGCTCGGCGGGCCAGAAGGTGCTCGCGTCCATCATCATCCGTCTGGCGCTGGCGGAGTGCTTCGGCATCAACTGCGGCCTGCTGGCGCTGGACGAGCCGACGACGAATCTCGACCGCGACAATATCCAGGCGTTGGCGCGGAGCTTGGCGGAGATTATCAATACGAGGCGGGTGCAGAAGAATTTCCAGCTGATTGTCATCACGCACGATGAGGAGTTCTTGAAGTTTATGAATTGCAGCGAGTTTGCGGATGTGTACTGGCGGGTGGGGAGGAGTGCGAATCAGACGAGCAGGATTGAGAAGCAGAATATTAATGAGGTGCGTTGAAGTCGTCCGGACTTTGGATGTATCATGGATGCGTTACTGACGATAGTGCAGGTGATGTAGCTCGAGCGATGCTCGTCCCGCAACCGACCGGCCTCGCACATACATGTATCGCTCAAGTCTGGCGGGATGGGGGATGGAGGTTGAGCGAACGACGTGGATTGTGGCACGCGCGGAGATGTGTGTACATGTATCCATCAGCAGTCCACGCAATTCTACTGTACTATAGCTTCGGTCATGTCTGGACTGAGATGGCTGGCATATACCAGATTATCAGGTCCCACCTGCCGGCCTGGAATCATAATAGCATTCGCTCTCCCTTCTCAGTAGTCGCATTGTTATTAGCCGGGCTGCCCGGGTACGGGGAGCAACATGTAAAACAGACTGAGCTTCACGTCGTAACGCTCGTCCGAAGTCAATAGCCGCCCGTTCACGTCGGTTCCCTGTTGCCGAAACGCTGCGCGCGCTTCCTTGCCGCTCGAAAAGGACATTGCCAATTATCCGGGAAGGCATGACGGGTCTGCTGGTTCATCGGGCGCGTTGCTGCAGCGTTGCAGGGTCAGCGGAGCTGATAATGACCTTTCCTCCCCATTATTACTGCACGCTGACGCAGGCGGAGAGCTCACCGACTGACCGACCGAGGTGATGTGGATATAAAGTGGCTGAGGCTGGATGCCTGCCTGCATATGCACATATGCACACTGCTAAGCTTCGCCTAAGCTTTCGATCTGATATCGTGTGGGTGTTTGAGAGATGTTCCACGCTGGAGTCGCATTGTGGGAGTGTTGAGCGTGTTGCGATATCATCCTCCCGGTACCGACTGTTGTGCTCGCTGCCGCCGTCACGCGTGTCATCGTACAAGGCATCCACGAGGTTTGCTGGCTGGGAGGAGTAGTATGTAGTACCAAGTAGCAAACGTGGGAGGTTCGCGCGTGTCCCCATTTTCGGCACCTGATCCGCACGCCTCTGATGCGATCGACGCGGGATGTCCTGTTCCTGGCTGGGCGGCTAGACTCTTTACGGCGATAGCGTGTCCGTAAATCAGGTTAAGGTGCGGCGCCAGCCACCCGTCTGATCATCCGTTCGCTGTCCGCTCACCAGCAGAGGTCCCGTGAGTCCCCGTCACCAGCAGACACCAGACGTTGACCCAGCGTCGTCTCCTCTCGTGATGCAGCGGATCATCAGAAGGGGCCCACCGTAGTAACGAAAAGGAAAGTTAGCTTACCTCCTACATGGGCGTTATTATAGGCCGCGGTAAGTACCTCGGTCACTTCGCTGTTTCTTCCCCTTCACACACACAAACACAACTCTCTCTCGCGTTACGCGTGTAGCTTCACCAGCCACCTCATTCCATCATCAGTATCACTACCTCACTCTCCCAGCCAACGCCCATTGCCCCCGGTAGCGGCCAACCACTCAACATTAATACCGAGCGCTTCGCTTAATTAACTGTGAAGAAACATCTCACGCACGCAACCATCTCTACCGACAGCATCACTACCGAACGGAACCCGCGTGCCAGAGCCGACCGATTCTTGCCTGGGGTACGCAGCAAGATTGCAGGGAAGCCGAGCAGCATTCCACGACCACACCACACCACTACTCATTCCAACATATACCTAAGCGACCGTTTCAGGAGCAACAAGCATCACCTCACTGTTGATCTGTTGATTCAGACTTCAACATCTCCGACACCTCGCTCGTCTGTTGCTTTCGTCACATTCGCGCCGGAACGACATTGTGAGCTTGGCTTGCCCTTTCAAGACAAGCAGACACTCTCGCTTCAACATGCAGCTCCGAGGTGTTGTCGTTGCGTTGTGCGCCGCAAGCTTTGCTGCTGCTGCACCGTACGTCCTGATCATTCTGAAGCGATGAAAACAATAGACTGACTGAGTTGAGCAGAACGAAACGTTCGGGCAGTGCTTCAGGCTATGCGTGGGGTGTAAGTACATCTCACAGCTATTCACACAGCACAATGCTGACTACTTTAACAGACGGAGAAGATAAGAGGTGTAAACCTCGGAGGGTGGCTAGTCCTGGAGCCATGGATCACCCCGTCCATTTTCCAGCAATACCCAATGTCCCAAGGCATCGTCGATGAGTACACGCTCACCAACAGCCTCGGCGCCGGCGTTGCACACGACACTGTCCTGAAGCCACATTGGGACGCATGGGTGCAGTATGCGGATATGCAGAAGATCAAGAACAGCGGGTTCAACATGGTCAGAAGTAAGTCAATGGTCATCCCTAACGTCTAAGATGACTACAACTGCTGACGTGCGAACCCGCCCCTCACAGTACCGGTCGGCTACTGGGCATATGACAACTCCAGCTCGCCCTACTCCAGCGGCGCTGCGCCCTACATCGATCAGGCAATCACCTGGGCTCGGCAGCTCAGCCTCGCGGTCATCATCGATCTGCACGGCGCCCCGGGCTCGCAGAACGGTTTCGACAACAGCGGTCAACGCACGAGCACCCTCGAGTGGCAGACCGGCAACAACGTGCAGAAGACCCTCGCCGTCCTCGAGACGATCCAGACCAAGTACGGCGCCTCCAGCTACGACGACGTCATCGCCGGCATCGAGCTCCTCAACGAGCCCCTGACCTCCGAGCTCGACCTCACCGCCGTCAAGCAATTCGAGCGCAACGGCTACGGCCAGCAGCGCGCCATCTCGCAGACCCGCGTCGTCATCGTCCAGGACGGCTTCCAACCCCCCAGCTCCTACAACGGCTGGCTGACCCCCTCGGACGACAACTCCCAATGGGTCGCCCTCGACCACCACGAATACCAGGTCTTCACCCCGCAACTCGTGGAAATGGCCCCCTGGCAGCACCGCCAGTACGTCTGCAACAACGCCGCCTCCTACTCCGGCGCGGACAAGTGGACCTTCGTCGGCGAGTGGTCGGCCGCCATGACCGACTGCGCCGCCGCGCTCAATGGGTACGGCATCGGCTCCCGCTATGAAGGGGACTACCCGGGCTCCACGTACGTGGGGAGCTGCGCCAACGTCAATTTCATCGAGACGTGGGACCAGACATTCCGGGATGATACGCGGGGGTATATCGAGGCGCAGATGGAGACGTTTGAGCGGTATACGCAGGGGTGGATCTTCTGGTGAGTATCTCACGACTTCATAAATCCATGCCGATACAAGGTTCGGGACGTCACTTTACTGACTCTTTTGTTCTTGTGAAACAGGAACTTCAAGACCGAGGCCTCGCCCGAATGGGACGCCTTCCGCCTCATCGACGCCGGCATCTTCCCGCAGCCGCTCAGCGATCGCCAGTTCAGCTCCATCTGCGGTTAAGCCTCGCTGTAATGACGGCCGAATACCCCCTTTTTCACGTTCCACGCACGCGGCGAACGCAGGTGTTGGCAAAAGGAGGAAGGAGACGGACGGACGGATAGACGGATAGACGGACGGACGGACGATGGGACGGACGGCGGGATGACAACGACGACCTTGGCATATTGCGCAGAGTTGGGTAGGAGAGGTTAGTCCACGATTCAGGGCAGTCGGGCATGGCAGGATGGCAGCAAAGAGGGACGGGAGGAGAGATGACTCTTTTCATTGTCGATACCCCCGAGTCTTTCGGCTCACACGCTTTTACGTCTGGCACGCAGGTAGCTTGAGCTGCGCAAGACCGACGCTATTAATTGTTAGTGTAGTCTGTAAACGACCGTTGCATACATTTGATACACGAGACTCCGCTGGTTTGCGTTCGTGGTGTGCGTGAAGTTATGGAAGCCACGTTTTCGCTATGGCTTCAGGGAAGGAAAGGCGCGAACAGCGACTGGTACTTCGACTTCAACTTCACTTCATGACTCGCCACGACGAGCTTCATCAGATCGGGTCAAGCGCGTGTTGCCTGGGTACATGTATGCGCCCGATTAATTCCGCCTTGTTGACGAACCTGGCACAAGCTACAGAGACCCAGCAGCACAGCTTCCTCTGCATCCGCTGCTCGTCCTCCTCCTCATACTGATGAATGCATCTCTCTCCTGCTCCTCCTCCTCCGCCCGCTCAACTTCCCGTCTCCCCCCCTCCCAGCCCCCATCTGGCTAAAGCCACGCGGGTACGCTTTTGGAAAGCTTTCCGGCGTGTTCGCCTCGATTGTGGTACTGGCCGGCTTCTTCTCATGTAGCGAGCAAGAAATCGTACTTTCGTTTGCCGATGGGCGGCCGATGAGCTCCGTCCTCTCTCAGCGTTCTTTCGCCTCCCGGCAGCGCCGTCCTCACTTGATCTCGCATTTTCATCCGCGCCGCGCACCGGCCATGGAGCATGGGCCGAAAAGCACGTCGCAAAAAACTAGGCTTGAAGGGTGGGCAGGCCCATTGGGGAGTCCGCGCGATGAATTGCCTAGGAATTACTATCCCACCACATCTCACCCCATCTGGGCCGTAGGGTCAACACTCACCCCCAACCCAAAGACCTCATCAAGAACGCCATCCTCAGGGCCTAAACAACCACTCCTCCCTCCTAAACCTCGCCTCAAATTCCACAGCCCCAAAACACCCCACCGCAGCCAGCACATCCCTGCCCCCCTCCAGACCCCCCAGATCCCCGCCCTTCTGCTCACTATCCCGCTCCTCATGTAAATCCCACCCCCCCTCTTTCCTCCCATCCCTCGTAAAAAACACCTCCACCCCCGCCCTCCCACCCACAAACCGGGAGGGGGAAACCGTCATCCCAATCCCCACGACCTCCCCGACGCGAAACGCGGCAGTGAACTCCTGCCCGCCATAACTATCGTCCGCGTATCGGCGTCCGTCATCCCCGTGCACGCCGACGGAAGCCCGTTCCCATCCCGGTAGCCGCCAGGCAGGATACGGCGGCGCGAGGAAACCAATGGCGATCCCGGCGGTGGCTTCGCCGTGGTGGTCGAGGGGGCCCATGTGCAGGACTTTGAGCTCGAAGTAGATTGTCGTCTTTGGGGCAGGGGTGGCAAGGGCGGTGTAGAGGGGGAGGTCGGAGAGGAAGATGGTATCCCCGCAACTCGCCGAAGTGCGGACGTGGGCGCCGCCTAGGCTGGTGGTGGTGAGGTGGATGTCGTTTCTGGTGTTGGGGGGTTGGGTGAGGGTTATGTGGCCGTTGCGTATGCGCTGGAGGGTTTGCGGGGGGTGAGGTTGGGCTGGCCAGAGTGGGTTTTGACGGCACCAGGCGTGGGCTCGGGCGGCGTCGGAGAAGGTGGCGTTTGCTGTGGGGCTTTTTGCGTCTTTGAGGGAGGGGGGAGGGGGGAGGAGGGCGTTGTCTGGGATTGCCAGCCAGGGGTCGTAGGGTGGTGGGTCGGGGTCGCTTGCTGCGTGTGAGGGTGGTGGTCCGGCTGGGGGCGCGTAGTCCTCGTCTCTGGAGCTGTGGGATGGCGGAGTCCCGCGCGGTGGAGCGAAGTCGTTGTCATGTGCGGCCTGCTTCTTCTCGCTGTGCCATGACGGGGGTGGTCCGGTTGGGGCTGAGTACGCTGGCGGAGCATCCGAATTAGATGGATGCTGGCCCTGTGAAGCAGAGATGTGAGCACTGCAAAACGGATTGTTCGAAGCTATCTCACTGTTGCCTGATGGGCTGCCTGCGAACGAGACATGGTGCTGGTTCGCATTGTGGCGCGGTGGCGGTCCAGGAGGCGGAGCGTCTTGGTCACTCATCGCAGTATCGACCGGCCCTGCTGAAGCAGTCTTGGTAGGCTTGAGGCTGGGTTTGCTTTTGTACGCTTTCGGGAGCCTCGCAGTTGGCCTTTCGGTGTGAATGCTGTGTCTACGGTTGTCGATGGAGGCGGGTCGAGGCTTGTGGGTGAGGCTGAAGGTGCTGTGGATACGCCTGGGGTTGATGGAATGCTGGGAATGGGAGAAAGTGAAGTTGGGCCAGTGGAAGATGGGTCGGTCGTGGTGAGAGTGAGAGCGGTGGTGGTTCGGGAAGCACAAGCAGCTCATATGGCAGCTAAGGGGGGGTGTTGGATAGGTAGGTTGTTGGAGGGGAACGTATGCTCACACTCACACTGTGCTTGTATGCAGCCAAGTGCTTGTCGGTCTGCACTGCCACGATCCCCACTGTCACATGGCAGGATCGCGTGGTGTACATGTAACTGAAGTGGTTGTTGCAGATCATCTCGGGTGGCGTTTGCTGTTGCCCGTTACGGATGAAGAAGTCACGCCTGGCCTCCCATCTCCGCGACCGTCCACACCTGCTATGGCACACTTTCCGTCGTCGCGGATGTCATGGCATACGATGAGCCGTCAGCACAGCTCCATACTGAGCTACGCGCCGCCGTACAAGCCGCCCTAGCCACTCGCCGACCCATACTCCATCACCTCAACGCGGATACCTCATGGTTCTTACAGATACCACGCCCGGAAAGCGCAGTGCGGCACGGCGGACGCTTCTACTACAACATCCTGATAGACCCGTGGTTACGAGGCACGCAGACGGATTTCGTGGCATGGTTTAGCCGGCAATGGCACGCCACGCCGAGTGTCGTGGGCAGTATAGCGGAGCTGGAGGAGTTGGCAAGGGAAATGGAAATACTCGCCGCTGGTCTGCGGACAGGGAGCGGGAGGAAAAGCAATGCTGCTGTTGAGGAAGATGAGGGAAGGCTTGAAACGTTCATCGACGCTGTGGCCATTAGCCATGAGTTCACGGACCACTGCCACCAGGAGACGTTGTTGGAGGTGCACCCGGACGTACCAGTATTCGCCACGAGTGAGGCGGCGAAGATGATCGAGAGTTGGAAGCACTTCCGCGCCGTTACTACTATTGACGTCTTTGGCGTGCACGGCGACACCGACTGGAGAGGCACGAGCACACCACCACTACCAGCCTGGATAGGTATCAGCAGGCTCTTACAAAGGCACGATCTGGGCAACCTACATTCGGCGCTCATGATCACCTTCAATAACAGGCAAGCGTCCTCCCGAGCCAAGCTGAGCAAGGAGAATGTACCGCTCCACGGTCGCTCAAAACGCCATCAGCCGATTCTGCCCAGGGAAGACGAAGAGACGGCCGAAGCAATAATCTACACCCCTCACGGCATCTCCAGCAGCGACCTGACTCTCATCCCGGAAGCCTCGCCTCCCATCCATACACTCGCCTTCCTGCACGGTCTGCACAATGTCCGGCTAGGAGGTATCGGGCGAGCTGCTCTGCAGATCAACCTCGGAGCGCGGAATGGATTGGAAGCACAGCGTGTGTTGAATGCCGACTACTGGATCGGTACGCATGATGAGATCAAGGAGGGCCGTGGACTTGTCGGGTGGTTGTTGAGGAGGGACGATGTCAGCTATCGGGATGCCGTGGCGCAGGGCTGGAAGGCAAAGAACGGGAAGGGTGATGAGGGAGACGCACGGCTCAGTGAAGTACTGAGTGATCTAGAAGGAACGAATTGGGTCGAGCTGCGGAACGGGGAGAGTAAGGTGCTGGTTTGAAATGATGCTTCGGTAGTGGACTCTAATGATGAGCGCGAAGCTCTCTACCGGCAGGGAATAAAGCCATTCCAACTCTGCAACCTTCCGAAAGATAGGATGAGAGACGAGAGCAAAATGATGGTCCACACACTTGACCGCAACGACAGCGATCCAAACATTGAGCGGATTCGTAGTGCGGTTCACGCGGATCCGCCTAGCTGGAGCTTCTTTGCGTGCGGCTGACAAGCCCTGGAATGGATCGATTCACCTCGATCCTGAAGGCGCCACCGCTCAAGTACGGTATTTACTGCAAGAACATCCCCAACTGAATTTTCACGAGACATGAACACGACGGCGTAGACATGGTTATAATTCTGCAAGTCTGTTACTACTGATCCTCCTAGTCGGTTACAGACTGTTTACGAATTGGAAACCGCTGTCCCAAGCTCCGGGACCGCTTCTGGCAGGCTTGACAGACTTGTGGCGAGCATGGTATCAGTACAATGACACGCTATGAGATGAGCTGATCCGGCCTCACGAGCGTCATGGTCCGGTAGTGCGCTATGGTGTTCGCAGCGTCAGCATTAGTGGCCCTAGCGTGGTCGACGTGGTGCACGGCAGCCGGGCAGGGTTCACAACGGTGCGTTTACGATCTTGGAGTCGGATAAAGATTTGCTAATGTAGGATTGCAGGCCGACTCGGCATATCAAACGGCAAAGAAGTCCCTAGTCTCGTCAGCACCGCCAATGAAACCCGTCACGGAGCCATGCGTCGATCCGTTGCAAGCGCGTTCACGCCTAACGCTGTGCTTGACTATGAGCCATGGGTGGACGAGAGCATAGCGGAGCTACTCGACGTACACTCCAAGCGACCCTCCATCGACCCCTTTTCCACGATGCTGTATTACTCCATGGACGCAGCCGGTCGATTCAGTTTCGGCTCCTCTTTCGGCTGTATGGCTGCGAACGCAGACGTCGAAGCCTCAATTCAAATGATCCGGAACCGCTTCAAGCATTGGGGATGGTGGTCGTCGCTGCCCGGGCTCGACCGATTGGTGTACACAAACTCGATCGCTATGCGCATGAAGCGCGCTCCGTCCAGCATGGCGGCGACCGCAATTGCGAGGTTGGCCGTGAGCGAGTAAGCCACTCGATACGTCTCGAGCGCCTGATCTGCTATCTAAGTACCTGGAGGCCAGCCAGGTGAACCCAGAAGTCCTCGATGCGGCAAGGATAGTGGGTATGCTCGTTTCCACAATGTCCGGGGCGGGCGACACCACCGCTACATCGACGACCGCGATCCTGTACTTCTTGCTCAAGAATCCGGACAAATTCGCCAAGCTGAGATCAGAGCTCTGCTCGGCCGGGATAGACGGAGCCGTACCCTCAAACAGCCAAGTCGCCAAGTTACCATATCTCCATGCCGTAATTAGGGAGGGCATGCGCCTCTTCCCCACCGTCGCCTGGCCGATCGAGCGCAAGGTACCCAGCGGCGGAGCCCTCATTGCTGGGACGCACTTTCCCGAGGGTACTTCTGTAGGGTGCATGCCAGCCGCTCTACATCTCAATCTCGACGTCTTCGGAACTGATGCTCATCATTACCGGCCCGAGAGATGGCTGTTGGCGGACGGGGAAGCTCTCCGGAAGATGGAGGCGGCTCATATGGGTTCAGAAGAGGGCGTCGCGTTTGTATCGGGCAGAACATTGCCATGTTGCAGATGAAGAAGGTGATCGCCGCACTCGTTATGAATTTGATGTGAGTCGGTCGACTGGATCGGCGCGGTCCTCGCTGACTTGTCGGTAGATGACGTTGAGTGACTCGCAGAGCGTCTTGGAGGCAGACTTCTCCCCTGCTGTGGCCTGCCTGAAGCCGTTGAAGGTCGACGTTGTGCTGAAGCGCGAGCTGCTGTGAGCCGGAGGCAGTGGTATCTGTTTGATCGTACTCAACAACAAGACCGACCACTACATGATCGAGAGTAAGGTATGTCTCGATTTGTCGTCCGGCTCAATGCCAGCTCGCCAGTCCAGTACAATTGCACGCTCGCTTCGTGTCACGAGGAGAACAACGCATCTGTCCAAGTCTTAATTTGCTCGACGACCATCTAGTTGGACGCCTGAGGCTCATATGCACTGCAGAAGTATCGAAGTACCTTGGCCTATCTCCTCATCACGGCGGACAGAGGCGACGACAACATTGCCCCCTCTGTTCGTGCGCTGCGAAGGCAGCCATGTCATTCATGTAGGTTGCTTCACAGCACATCATGTCATCCACCACTACTACCGTGCTAGAAGAGCCCAAGCACAGCACCATCCGACTGCCAAGTGGACAGACCGTGAAGATCAAATCCGAGACCTCTCTCGAAGTCGATGAGATTCCCATCATCACTTCAGCGCCATCTGGAGTGATGACTTGAAAGCTAAGAAGGCCATAGCGGAGCAAGTCCGGGAAGCGTCGCATCGCATTGGCTTTTTCTATTGTCAGCATCCTGTGGGTACCTCACAATGCCCTTAGAAATGTACATCTGAGCTCGAGCCTGATATGTACTTGAGGGTATCGACCCAAAATATGCTGCAGCAGCTTTCGAGCAGGGCAAGCGCTTCTGTGCGCTTCCGATGGGGAAGAAGCTCGAAGTAGATACGGCACGAGTACCGAATGAGTACGTTGGATACCATAAGATGAAGGGTTACAACCGTAATGGGAGGAAGCAGCAAGGTAGGTTAACATCTGGAGTTGTTCGTACAAGTATCTTCGTACTGACTTCGGCAGATCTGAGTGAGGCTTTCAACTGGGCCTACGACGCTTCATACGACCCGGAGGCGGTCGAAAAAAGCCAGCCAAGTATCAGTATCTGGCCCTCCGACCTCCCGGGATTCAAGGAAGAATTGTATACCTACCACACCCAGCTGCTTCAGTTTGCTCGCCGATTGACCCGGATCTTCGCCCTTGCCCTGCACATGCCGGAAGACCACTTCGACGAGTATGTGAAGCATCCCGAAGCCGGGATGCGCATCATCCATTACCCTCAACAGGAAGCTGCGGCAGTCGACCAGAACGGCATTGGTGCGCACACCGATTTCGAGTGTTTCACTATGGTGACGCAAGACGGGAATGACGGGCTGGAGGTGCTCAATAAGAGCGGCTACTGGATCAAGGCGAAACCGGTTGCTGACGCCTTCGTCGTCAATATCGCCGACTGCTTCATGCGGCAGACCAACGACTTCTTCGTGAGCACCGTACATCGTGTGATCAACAAGAGCGGCCGGGAGAGGTATTCGCTGCCGTTCTTCTTTGGGTGAGTCGATGGGATGAAGGCGGTGCTTGTCAGAGGTCGCGACTGATCAGGTGCCTTACAGCTTCGACCGGAGCAAGAAACTTGAGGCCGTCCCAAGCTGCGTGAGTACTGGGAACCCGATGAAGTACCCGGTCATGACCTCCGGGGAGTACTATCACTACCGAGCGACGAACGCGAAGGCTGGGTCGTCTTGATGGCCGAAGCTGGTGAAGTCGACGTAATTCTTGCCGGCTCGTTCTGTCATGTCCGCGGGGGTATTGGGCATGGTCGTGAAGGGGCCTTGCGACGAAGTATCGGACTCGTGCTGCCGAGCTGCTTGGGCAGTCCTCGGGGGGCCATTGTCGCGATGCAGAGTTCGGGTACGTAGTGGTGCCTTCACCAGCTGAGTTCGTAGGAGATAGTCACTCTGCCTGATTCACGGATGAACCTGTTGCCCCACCGCGTGGCTCCCCTGAGGTCAACACAATCACCCTTCGAAAGGACCTTTCGGGGGTAATGGGCGGCGTTACTTCACGTATCTGCAGACCTCTCTGAGGTGGACGGGTTGGTGGTGACTGGCAATCGGGGCCGGCACAGGAAGAGGGCGGGGTACGGACGATATTGAGGTCGGAATAGCAGGGATCGAAGGGGGTGTTAAGCCTGTTGCATGTGAACAAGCTTTATGTTGCGTCATCATTAGTATTCGATGTCGATGTTTACATCGATCAGCAGCGGTCATTGTTGAGGACCTTCTCCGTTATCAACCAATACTTGATGATCTTGATCAACATTGATGCACTTCACCCTGCTGCCTCTTTGCTTGATCCTCTTCTGCATTGTCGCAGCGACAAGCGCATCATCTCACAATCCACTCCTCCCTCGTCACACCCATCAGCAGAAGCCTCTCACAATGTCCAAGTCACTCAACCGTACGTAATAGGCCACGAGGATAACGCTAACATGCAAGGGCTCAGCTAACAGCACCACAGTCTTCAAGAAGCCGCTCTCAATGCACAGCACAAGCCCCATGACAGGCTACCTCCGAAATGGGTACTGCGAGGTCCCGGACAGCGACACCGGCAATCATGCCGTCGCAGCCGAAGTCACCGACGAGTTCCTCGAGTTCAGCGCCAGACAAGGCAATGACCTCCGCCCGATCCCAGGCATGAAGGGCGGGTGCAAGTGGTGCCTCTGCGCCAGCCGATGGCTCGAAGCGTTTGAGTCGAGAGGAAGCGAGCCAGCAGGTGATAAGATTGTTCCGAAGATCTTCCTGAACGCGACGAACGAGAAGGCACTGAAGAAGATCAATTTGGATGACCTGAAGAAGTTCGCGGTGGATAAGGAGGAGTGAAGTAAGGGAATACATGCGGCGGGCAGACAGACGTGTCCGAGCATCGGACAATGCATTGGCTGTCGCAACGCAGTGGCACACGGACGTTGTACGGGAGGTAGGACATGGCAACGAGCATAGACTGGATGTTGCTAACCCGCTGCGGTTTTGCTAGCCCCTGAGGTAAGTCCTCTTTTGTCTCGTCACTTCGTTCTTTCTTCACGTTGTGTTCTGCAGTCACGCCTCTCACGCATGAGACTACGAATCGCCGCTGCTTCGGCAAGACACCTCCCTTTCAGAAATACTCCAGCAAGCTTTCCTCATGTCTGCGCTGCACCTGTCTCTCGATCTATGCCGAAACGCTCTCGCAAAACTTCTGCAATACCTTCTTGATATGCTTTCCACCCGGTCATCACTCGTGTACTCGCAAAGATGTACGCGAGCCATCAGCTCGGCCGCTCCTTATCGTCCGTCGAGAGTGTCGGCTCGAGCGCCACCGTGAGGCGGCGCAAGATCCGCAGTCTATCCTCGTCGTCACTGTCCTCTACAGGTTCACTGCTCAGCCTCGGTGCTCGCGCGAATATCTCGGAACGAAGACACAGTCTCTCCGCCATCTTTGGCCGAGGATTACATACCGGCCAT
Source organism: Friedmanniomyces simplex (assembly GCA_005059865.1). Lineage (NCBI taxonomy): Eukaryota > Fungi > Ascomycota > Dothideomycetes > Mycosphaerellales > Teratosphaeriaceae > Friedmanniomyces > Friedmanniomyces simplex. The sequence goes on from NAJQ01000115.1 coordinate 27,697, forward strand.
ACTGCCCTCACCGATCAGCCCACGATTCGCCTGAACGACGTGGACGAGGATGGGAGCGAGCTTTACGAGACAGAAGAGGGCTCCGTGGCCGAGATCAACATCCCACAGCACGACTCACACGAGGGTGATGCGACGGACGATCGCGAAGGCCTGCCTGACCTACCCGACTCCCCGGAGCCGAAAGCCTTCCGCAGGTGGGTGAGCACACTCAGGCGGAAGAAGCTCCAAAAGCCGGTGACTGTAACGCCTCGCTCTCAACGCTGGACGTTGGACGACTTTGAGACGATACATATCTCCCCGACCCAGCGCCGACCCTCCCAGCATCATAAGTCAAACTCTTTCGCATCGTCGACTGCCTTCGTCACGGCTGTCAAGTCCGCAACCTCGACGATAGCGACAGCGAGCATTGCAACTATATCCCGGCGCAACAGCAGGTGGCGGCGGGGTCAACAGCACAGTAGTATTTTGTCGGGCTCGGAGCCGAGGCCGTCGGTGGACACTCAACGGTCCGTCATGGACGCGGCGGCCATACAGCGCTCTCGACGGCGACGGGAGAAATTGGAAGAGCTGGTTCGGACCGAGGAAGGCTACCTTGCGGATCTCAAGGCTCTCTCCAACGTACCGCTTGGCTCCTCATCGCGCTGGCCTGCTTGGCTAACGCGCACTTTGCTAGGCCCTATTGACACTGCTCGGCCGCCTGACGAATCTGCAAGGTTACGTGCGAAGCTGCGCTACCACCAGGCTCTCACAGATGATTGCGGTCCACCACAGCTTGCTTTCTCAGCTACAGCGGGTGGTGCCACTGGCAGATTATGCCCCCATCATGCAGCGTGGTAAAGGCCATATGCGATGGTACAGTATCGACGGAGCCGTACCAACGCGGAAGAGACTGGGCAGCCTTCGTCAGGAACGCCATTCGCTCGACACCGGTCGGTCATCTTCTGGCAATGGAGACCCGCATTTGCTATGCGATCCTAGCGTTGTGCTTGCCGTGACGACCATCATCGATGAACACATTGCTATGTTCTCTGCATACGACGATTTTGGCGAGCAATACGAGCTCGTGCGTTTCGCTGTCGAGCAAGCCCAGCAGTCGACTGCTTGCTGGTAGGTGGCTGGCAAGCATCATACCGCATCGCTTTCTTGCTGAACAGTCACAGGCCCGAGTACGACACCGCCATCGAGACTCTCGCCTACACTCTGAACCCGGTGCAAAGTCGCGACGCCAATCGACGGAAAGCGCTCACGGTCAAGGACCTACTCATCAAGCCGATCCAAAGACTGCCGAGATATGTTCTGCTACTCAATGATCTGCAGAAGCTGACGCCTGTCTGCGACGGGCCGAATGCACACGAAGCGCTGGGACCTGTCATCGCGAAGCTCGAGGCGTCCTGCGAGCAGGTCAACCAGAGCAGACACAGCTTAGACAAGAAGCGCTTGCTCGAGTCCACATGGCTCATCAGCGAGCGGCTCAGCTTCCACAACCAGCTCCCTCGCGCCGCGTTCCTCAAGCTGCTCGGTCCCGTGATCCTATGCGGATGCTTGCACATTGCATACCGCAGCAAGGACTCCGTCAAGGGGCGGTATGTGATCTGCGTGCTCTTCAATACGACCTTACTGCTAGCTGGTGCGGATGAGGACGACAGCAAATATAACGTGCTCGCCGGCGTGGCTCTTGCAAACTCGACCATTGCAGAAGCGGACAATGGCAGAGGCCTACAGTGCCACACGGCACCGCACTCCTGGAAGGTGGTCTACGAGCATCACACGAAGATGTATGAGATCATGTTCACAGCCTGCTCTGCCGCAGAGGCGGACACTTGGCGTCAACGGATTGTCGCCTGCGCTGCCGAGCAAGCTACCGCCGCACTCGACCCTGTACCCACGAAGGGGGATATCGTCACGTCAACAGACAACATGTTCAAACCGGAATATGGCCCTTAAACATGCCCGGGACCCACTCACCCACCCGAACGCCCTCGCTATGCCATGCAAACAAGAAAAAGAGCAAACACACCCCATCATCATCAAACTCCCCGCATCACACCCCATGCGCGGCCAACTCCTCATAACCCGCACTCAATCCAGCTCAATAACAACCGGCGGCGGCTTCGCGACCTTCACCACCCTCGCCCTCTCCTCCCGCTCCAAACTCGCACTCCGCACCCCCTTCCGCTCCTCCTCCTTCACCCTCCACGTCCCATCCGCAGAAACCACAATCGCCCTGCTCGTCCCCAGCAACCCCTTCGCCTCCAGCTCCCGCCGGACCTCCATCAGAAAGCCATCTTGGACCAGGATATTCGGCCGCACGTCCTTGCGGCAGATGGGGCACCGCCACGTGTCAACCGCGCTGGGTGTCTCGGCGCCGTGGCCCCGGGGCTCGCGTGTGCTGAGGAAGACGTCGAGGTCGAAGGGGTCGCGGTGCAGGCACAGCTCACCGCGGACGGGGGTGTCGAAGATTTTGTTGCCGGAGAAGGGGTCGAAGAGCTTGATGGTTAGGGAGTTGGAGATCATCTTCACATCGTCGTGGTCGTCGTCGTCGTTACTGTCGCTCGCGCTTGGGCCGTTGAGGCTCTGCTGCATACTTGCTAGACTGTCCTTCGCGGGGATGGTGCGGAGGGTGCTGACGAGGGTTTCGTGGCTGATGACGCCTACCATTTCGACGGCCACGGCATGGTCAAAGGGCGTCGTGTCTGTGGTCGTCCGGTTGACGGTGACTTTGAGCTCGTTCGATCCGGGCTGGACGAGGTGCGTGAGATCAACTGGTAAGGATCGTCCATGCTGCAACTTCCTCCGCGGGTCCAGTGGTTCGCCGTTGAAGTCAAAGTACACCGTATCCGGCCATATGTTGTCCGCCTCCACCCAGCTGCTCAGATTTGGAAAGCCCATCTTGAGGTCGATCTTGCAGCAGCGGAGTCGATACTGCCGGGAGGCTTCGGTCAGTGTCTCCCGCGGCGGCGCGCCGCTGCCATCAACAGCCTGTTTCGGCAGAGTAGCCACGCAGTCGTCACCGAGTTCGAAGGTGAGCAGCTGCGTAGGCCGTTTCTCGTGGATGCGTGTCGGACTAAGACACACGGTCTCCACCTGTCTGTAAAGCTTCGGTATCTCCTCTCCCACCTTCGCCGCAACCAACGTCGGGTCGCGCAGGTGCGCCTGGTGCAGCGCCGAGCGCGTGCTATCCGGATGGGTTGGCTGTGGGCGCGCCCCATCATTCGCACCGGGTAACAACCTAGTCGGTTGGGGTATCGGCGGGTTGAGAAATGGTCGGGGTTGCGGAGTTCGAGCGGGACCGCCCTGTGGAGTGGTCGCGGCCGTATGTGGTACTTGTAGGGGCGATCCATGCGCCGCATTCCGGAACCAAGCCTGCCCATTCGCCAAAGCGTGCGCGCTTTGTTGCGCCATGGCCAGCTGCTGCAACGGTACTGGGTTTGGTGGCTGCTCACTCATACTGCCTTGTCTCTGCCGGACCGGATGCGCATGCGGCTGTTGCTGCTGCTGTTGTTGCTGAGGCTGCGCCTGACTTATCGGCGTGATGCGGCTAGATAGCACCTGCAGTCCGAAAGCCGCTAACGACTCCAACGGAATCTGGAACGGTATAAGAGATTGTCCCCGAAACTCGTACGTCGGGTCGTGCTGTCGCTCAGAATGCCGCTTCGCCCACTCGTCGTACTGTTTCCATCTATTGAACAGCAACCTGTACGCTAAATAGGCGTTATTTTTCTGCGCAACTGAGCGCCGCATGCCTTGTGCATATTGCGTCTGATCGGCACGGTGCAGTTGCACGAGCGCCTCGATACCATCCTCCATGTTGCTCAGGTGAGCGGCCGCGAAGTAGATACGCGCGATGGCTCGGAAAGCCGTGTTCTGCAGTATGGGACTATGCAGCGAGAGTTGCTCGACCATGTCTTCTGTTAACGGTGGCGCTTGACGTATTATGCTCGCCTCCGTCATTGCGTGCCACTGTTGCGGCAGCTTGATCAGGTAGTCGGCCACCGCTCGGACCTGCGCTTCGTAGGCAGCTTTGAACCCAGGGTGCTCCGAAGAATAGATTTTCATGATAGGTGAAGGGAATTCGGCGAACCAGGCGACGTTCGGAGCCAGCAGGCTTTCATTCGAGCACAGTAGCGCCTCCAGCTGCCTCCAACTTACTTCGCTTACTACTATGTGGCTTACTGCCTGTGGTAGAGACGACGGCGAGGTGGTACGCAGACAGAAGAGCTGCGATAGCACCATGTAGAACGAGTCCTGTAGACGGACCGCTTCCTTGAGTAAATTCAGGCGCCCCTGGTCGCCGTGGTATTTGGTGACGTCGGGATCTGCGAGTGCGAGCTGATGCAACCGCGCATCCATCTGTTCGAGTAAGGCGGGCATATTGAAGAGCTGAGCAAAGTGTTGATGGCTGGCGCCTGGCGGTTGGGTGGTTGGCGGCACAAAGGCGTGAGCTTGACCAACCATCGCGCACTGAGCATTCGCGTTGAGTGCAGGCTGGAGGCTCGCTGGACGCCCGCCAGGTACGGGCGATGGCACGCCTGGTGAAAGATAGTGACTCTGCGCTCTCTGCAGTGGCGAAGGCGCGTTGGCCTGCGTCTGCAGCCTAGCCGAACCACGTACAGCCGGACCAGAGCCGGATGACACTCGACGTGGTTGCACTTGGGCATTGTTGTATAGCTGGCTGGTTCGCGCAAGGTCCATTTGGAGCGTCTGTCGCATCGTCGGCGAGAGACCCCCTGATTGCCCTGTGGTGAGATCTTTCCGCGGACGTCCCGGTCCACGCCGTGCAGCGACCGCTGGCGCGGCCATGGATCCATCGTTGAGGATTGGCGACTGGGTGAAATCCCCTTCACTGGACGCCGGTGAAGGTAGGCCCTGCCGTGTGGTGGCCGTACCTCCTTGGGCGTCCAACGACTTCCTACCGATTTGAGCAGTCGCACTTGCCGCTCTTGACCCTTCAGCATATGGCGACTGATAGTCCACCAATCCTGCGCTTCCTTCGCCGGCTATTGCTGCCGTCAAAGTGCTTCTCAAGGACGCCGCTTCCTGATTGCCCTGGTCAGCAGACCCGCCCTGTGCACTCCTTCCGTGAACCGTTCCCCCCGTTGTCGCACTTCCGCTCGCAATACTATTCGAGGCCGCAGCCGTAGCGTTTGTGGTGTCATGCGCACCACTCCCATCCTTTGAAGGTTGGAACATCCACATTGGCGTCATCCAACTGTTCTGTTTATTGCCCGTAAACACATGCAGTGTCGCATTACTCTGGGCTATGCCTTCTGCCGTCACTGGTCCACCGTCCGTTCGCCGTCGCTTGGGTGATATGTTTGAATTGACCATCTCCGCTGGAAGACGCCTTCGACGTTGGACTTCGCACTTTTGTGAACATGTTTCCGGGCTCGGGAGCTCTTTATGCAGCCAGGCCAGTCACATGTGATCTTTGTGTTGTTCCCTAGGGAGACGTGACCGACGTGATCGGAGGTGTTTGAGGGCGTTTGTAGGTTCGTTATAGGCAGGTGCGGTAGGCAGTGAAGCTTCACATGCTGTACAGTGAGCCTTAAGTTATCTGCGCAACAGCCCAGTGACCCTCACTGCTCGTAATCTGAACGAGGGCAGTGAAGGCGGAAGTGAGTGTGGTGCTGGATAAGGAAAGCGCGATCCCTTGCACGATCGACATATGATCCCGCAAGGAAGTCGCGAACGGGACGCTTTGACCGCCATACCACGCGACAAGTCACGCGGCAGATCTGCGGCAAGGATGATTTAGCGCCCGTTCAATCAATTTCGAGCACTCTCGTCGTCGTCGCCGCCGTCGTCCTGTGTACTGTGTAGAAGCCACACTCACACATGAAAGGTTGGCAAGACGAGATGCATGTGGGTGGTACACTCGTCCTGCGCGACGTGTTGCAAAGTGCCTGCATGTGCCTTTCGCGTCCATCCCTCCAACTCATCAGCCCGCCCGCGATAACCGTCCCGCTTCGGCAAAGCTCGGGAAGCTACACGGCGGTTGACAGATTCGATGCCGTCCGTGCATCATCACTACTGTTGATTTGTCCAATGCAAAGGTCAGCTCATCATTTCCGCGACTCGTTGTCGTTGTCGTACTCTGCCTTTGAATTCTGTCCTTTTTCACGACACTCCCGTGAACAGTCCATCGTGGAAGTTGTTGCACACCGAACGTATTTCAAGATTCGCGAAGACAACCTACCTGTCGGAAGTGACCTGCCGCTACACGTCACCAACCACTTTCAAGTGCCAGCGGAGGAAGTCCGATCAGCTCAGCAACCCACTCACTCTTCCACACTTCGGCACGGGAAGGCCAACACCACCATCATCCACCACATCGCCGCGACGTGCAAACGGGACAACTAGGATTGTGCTCTCCATGCCGAGCCGAAGGGACACCACCGCCGACGCGCAACACACCGAACCGTAGCCGGTCCCGATATCCCGAGATGGCCTCCAGGAACGGCGTCCAGAACACGGCCACGCCGGGCAGCCTGCTCCTGGTGATCCATGACTTTGTCGCTAGGAGCACAGACGAGTTGAGCTTGGCCAAGGGCGATCGAATCGAACTCATAGAAAGAGATGATGACTTTGGCGATGGATGGTTCTTGGGCCGGCACCTGGGCAATGGTGGCACCGGCTTGTTTCCGGAAGGTGCGATGGCTGTATCGCAGTGTGTGAGTAGTCGGACATGACATACTGACTGTGGGGCAGTCTACACCACGCCAGCGCCCAAGGGAACCCTCAACGGCGCGACTCAGCCGCGGCGCATCGGTGAGGCTCCGCCTAAGAGCGCGGGCAGTGCTAGCGACACCTCTGCCACCCCCCCAACGCAGCAGCGACATTTGTCCGGCTCCGCCATCCAGGCACGGCCCGCGAGCTCGGCCAGCCAGCAGTCGCCTCTCGCGCAGACAGCATTGCGGACCTCCCTACCCGCCGTCACTTCAACTCTGAATGCGCGCACGCACACCTTCAATGCCGACTCTCCGGTGATGAATGAGACGCTGTCGGTGATCAATGAGCATATTACGGATATGAACACTCCCCGATCGTCGTTCCACAATGGCACGAAAAGGGATACCATGGGCAGTGTGTATTCGCAGGCACTAAATCGAATGTCATATATACCGGGCCATGAGACCGACGAGGATGAGACACTCCACACTGAAGAGGAAGTCATGGCATGGTCTCCGCTGCGGGTGGCGGAGTATCTCGAAGACCATGCTGTAGAGAAGCAGCATTGCGAAGTCTTCAAGGACCAAGAGATCAGTGGTGAAGTGCTGTTGGCGATGGATCAGAGTAGTGTGTTCATAAAGGAGTTTGACCTGGGTTCCGTGGGACGAAGACTAAAGACATGGCACCGGATCAAAGCGTTGCAGGATGAGGTGCGCAGGAGTAGTCCGGACGTAAGCAAGAGCACAGCCAGCGACGATTACTCTGCGACCGCAGGTGCGATGCCAGACGATGCGAGTATCGTGAGTGAGCCGAATAGAAATCGCAGCTCCACATTCGGTACTCCGTCTTTCTTGCCGCGAGGATTAGAGCCAGGCCGACAGAGCGTGGATGCTGGCAGGAGCAACACGTTGCAGCCTTCCTCGTCCATGTCCTTCACCTCGCAGCAATCCGCGCCAAGCCCGACCGTCACCCGAGCTGCGTCAAGTGCCATGTCGCCGCTGCAAAGCATGACGTCTCTATCACGACCCGAGAATACGTACCGGCCTTCCGCGCAAACCATACGGCAGATGCAGCACGCGCGGCGACACTCCAGTATTGACTCATCATCTTCAGCGGGCGCAACAAGAAGTATCGGCCATCGCAAGCAGCCTAGCATCGACAAGAAATGGCAGCCGGGTCAGGCAATGTCGCAAGCGGTGAACGGCAAGTCTGCACACTCGCATACGATGAGCGCCGAGCCGGCAGCCGCAGAGCAGCCTAACCCGTCAGTGGAGATTGACCGCGGATATTTCTCGGATAATCAAGCCTCGTCACAATCGCGCAAGAGCAATCTGCTCACCAAGAAAGTGACTAGTGCGAGCGCGACCGTGAGTTCGATGCAGAGCCGAGCAAACAGTTTCATGTTCAGCAGCAATCGGAGTGGAGGGCAAGCGGCCAGTATGGCCTCGTTACGAGAACGAGACCCCGTGAGTCCGCTTGTTAATGCTGGCGCGAGCAATCACATGGTCAACGCTTTGAATGCAGTACATAGTAAGTTCGGGGGCGTGCGGAGTGCGACGAGCCCGCAGATAGGCAGCGAGCCTTCGCCCACGCCAATGCAGCCTCCTATGAGTCCAACGGTCACAAAGCTGGAGTACCCAAACGGGACGGGCAATACACTCAATCCGCTTGCGGCGACTTCGGCGGGCGCGAGCGATGCGTCTAGCATTGTGACGCCCAGCCCGAATAGCACGCAGTTGGGCTTCTTCGCTAGTCAGAAACAGAAGATCCCTGGTCTGCGATCGTCGAGCGAAGCCGTCACGAAAGTGGAGAAGAACACAGCCGACGTCCCGGCCACGGTCGCCGAGGAAGTGAAAGGGCTCGCCAGTCCGACACGCACCGGTTCTACGACGCCAAGTACGGAGACTAGGAGTTTCGACTTGCAGAAGTCGCTGGACGGGCAATCGCGGCGGACTTCCACGGCTTCGGGTGGCAAGAGTGCGCAGCAGCAGCAACAGCAAGGTCTCGTGCCGCCTCCGACGAGCACGAAGCGGGCACGGCCGAAGACGAAGAAGGCGACGAGCGCGTACACGAAGGGTCTGGAGAAGATCACGCCCGCGGAGCAGTTGAAGCGGGGCTGCGATTACAGCGGGTGGATGAAGAAGAAGAGCGGGAGCTTGATGAGCACGTGGAAGCCTCGGCTGTTCATCTTGAAAGGCCGACGGCTGAGTTACTACTACAGCGAGACTGATACGGAGGAGAAGGGTTTGATCGATATCAGCTTCCACCGGGTTCTGCCGGCGCATAACGAGACGCTCACTGGCATTCATGCTTCCCTGACGCGCGCGGGGGGGAGTCCGACATCACCGACACACGCCACCTCCACACAGGCGGAAATAGATCTCAAGAACAACCCACCAAAGCCTGGTGATAAGTCCGGCGACAACGCCGGTCTCTTCATCTTCAAGCTTGTTCCCCCCAAATCCGGTTTAGCCAAGGGCGTCAGCTTCACCAAACCCACCGTCCACTATTTCGCGGTCAACAGCCGACAGGAGGGCCGGTTGTGGATGGCGGCTCTGATGAAGGCGACGATCGACCGGGACGATGATGGGGTGGTGACCACGACGTATAGTCAGAAGACTATCAGTCTGGCGAAAGCGCGGGCGAGGCGGGAGAGGCCGCCGGCGTTGAAGGAGGAGGTTACTGAGGGGCGCGCAGAGCTGGACGGGGCGGTTGGGGAGGGGAGTGAGGATGATGGGGATGATGATGGTGTCCGGGTGGAGCGGAAGGGGTTGGGGATCGGTGGGTTGGGTATTAGTGATGCTGTTGCTGATGAGAGTTCGGCTGTTGTGGCTGGTGCGGTGGCGAACGGTGAGACCCCTATGGAGAGCAAAGAGGAGGTGCCGGGAGTGGGAGTGGGAGATGGTGTGACGGCATCTTTGGCGCCGGGTATCACGCCTGCGGCGGTCCTGGAGGGGAGGATCAGTGACGGGAAGGAAGTTGCGCCGGGTGCTAGCTAACACCGACGGTCGTACCGCGAATGACTCGGCAGTCAAGGCAGAGGTCACTTGCATACTCTTCCGACCGCACTCTTGGATGAGGCAAGGCACGGGCACGGGCCAGCCCGCGTATCTTGGCCTACAGTGCGGGAGGGCGTAAAGGCCGGAGACAATGTGTAATGTCGAACGGGTGGGACAGGTTCGTCGAGTACGGAGGGACTGAACGAACACCCAGCAACCAGCGTGAGAAGCCAGAGGACGAGACAGGGGCCAGAGAGGCCATCTTAACGAAATGTCATTACAGCTGAGGTAGATACCCAGAACAGGCTACACTTCCCAGGCACGCCACCTTAGTCTACTACGTCCCATCCAAAGTCATCTCTTCGTCCATCCACAACCTCGCTTTCCATGCCTATGTAAGGTAGCTTCCGAGACTTCACTCACCCCCGCGCCCCCCAACTCCCCCCCCTCACCCCGAGCAAGCCCTCACTTCCCTCCCTGCTGCTGCAGAAACTGCTTGTCGTTGTCCCCGCTCGAGCCAGGCGTGTAAACCAGCGGGCTGTCTTTGTGCACGCCGTGCTCGTTGGTGCCGTGGCTGAGGCCCGAGCAATCGGAGCAGTTGGAGCAGTAACTGCCTATATGTAGTGGGGCCTGTTAGCAAAGGAGGGGAGGGGCGGGGGAGTGAGAGATGGGAGGCTGGTATGGCTCTGGGAGTATGGGTGTAGGAGAGTATGGTGTGGGGTGAGGTGGGAAAAGGGGGACGTACAGTCGATGCAGTCGGTCATGTTGCTGCTTTGGGTGACGCGGACGCAGCGGGTGCCTTGTGGGAAGGGTTGTTAGTCTCTGGGTTTTTTCATCTGGTCGTTGGGAGTGGGTGGAGGGCATACAATTTGAGCTGTAGGAGCAGTCTTTGCAGTCTGGGAGAGGGATAAGTAGGTATTAAGAGGTGAATGGTCTCCAGGGGAAGCGTACCGGTCACGTTGCTGCAATTCTTGTTGCCGTCGGCATCGGTCGGCATCGTCGCGGAGTACTCAGAGTCCTGGTTCGGGAGGATTGAGTCTGGTCTGTTGGGTGTTTTGGGCTGGCTGTCTTTGCTTGCTCGAACGACTTGAGGCGATGAGTATCGAGGTTTACTGGGGTGTCTGTCCCAGCTTTCAATGCTTCTTATCGTTCCGCCTCAGATGCACTGTGACGCGGCAGCTTTCGTAGCCGAGAGATACATGTACATGTGTGTACGTAGCTGGGGCCAAGAGGCCTACGTATCCGAATGCTCATCAACATACTCCGTCACAACGCGGCTCGTTGCTTGCGTGTACAAGCCTACGAATCTCTGTGCAGGACGGTATTCGTCCTCCACACCGATAACCTGCCTGAAGCCTGCAGATGCATGGACGGAACACGTTGCTGATTGCGTACTCCACGCCAGCATCTTTTGTCCAGTGGTGTTCCGAACCTCGGACAGTTTTCCATGGCGCGCACGAGGGAGATGAGATGAGAATGGGAGGGAACAACATTACATGTACTCACTTCGAAGGTAGAAGTCCAGCGGAAGATGCCGAGGTCACTTCTCGATTTCAGCCCGACGAGCCCCCCAAGCCCGGCTTCCGAGGGTTCCACTTCGTACAAGGAGGTCCTTCCTCTACCTCGTATGAACACTGATAGCGCCTGTGGAGCGAAGGAAGCGAGTGGACCGTCTATATGAGCTCTCAGCCGCAGCTTCCATCCTCATGGACACGACCAAGTACGCGAGGAAGAAGGTAGGTACAAAGCTGCAAACCTGTTCCCTTCTCCTTCGCCTAACACAACATTTCCATGTGTGTACTCACAAGGCGACTCCCGTCCCCGCCAGCTTACCCTCACCATGACCACTGGATTCCGAGTACCCATCATAGGTGGAGGGAAGCCTGAGGAACTGGCTTTTCGGAGACTGACAGTGAATAATGACAGTGTCACTGTTGACTTTGAAGATGGCAGCCATGCCAGCGGCAACATGGTCATCGGCGCTGATGGATCGTACTCCAAAATTAGCGGGTTCCTGGTTGGACCTGAGGCTGCCAAAGGCGAAGGCCTCGGTCTCACAATGATCAACCAAGGGGCTGGTGGCTATTCTCCCGAGCAGGCGCATATATTGCGGTCTCACCACCCTATTGTGCATTTACCGATTCATCCGACGCAGTCTATGTCAACGCTTCTTGCTGGTGCGTAGATCCATCTCTACCCAACCAGGCTTATACTGACGGCACGTCCAGCCCTCGACATTCCAGATCAGCACGATACGACAGATTGGAAGTTTCAGAACTATGCGGCCTGGTGGGGTCCTCCGTTCGCCGCTGACCTGAAGGACCCAGCAGCCAGACTGAAGCATGTGAAGGACAAGATGTCGCATTTTCCGGAACCTTTCCGGACTGGCTGGCTGCCCTTGAGTGACGATGTTGTCTTGCCCGTCTATCCCGGCCAGCAACGGTCGCCCACTGTGGCCTGGGACAATTACGGCGGGAAGATGACGCTTGCCGGCGACGCAGCGCATAGTATGCTACCTCGTATGTCAATCAGCCGTTGCCACTCTTCCGTTGCGACGCTAATGGCAACAGGTCGCGGGTAGGGTCTAAACAACGCGATGAAGGACGCATCGGACCTCGTTGACGCAACCAGACTTGCAGTCTCGGGCAAGCAGTCTCTCGAGGATGTCGTTACAGCACACGAGGCTGAAATGCGACCCCGCGGCGCCAGAGAGGTTGCCTTGTTTTTGGAGCAGGCAGAGCACTCGCGGGACTGGGATCGATTCCGGAACTCGCCCATCTTTAACATCGGGCTCGATAGAACGAAGAACTCTTGGCTGTCAAGGTGTAGCGAGACTTGAGGCTCCTCGGGCCGCTGATCGGCTTCATATCGGTCGCTCCATCGGTCGACCTGGTCGTACGGGCAAGGGCTGTACAGTAGTGCCAACAAGCCACTACATCCGTCACCACTGAGGCTCACTACATGTATATAAGGCCTCGGTATCTGTGACGCTCAACCGTTCGGCTCCTAGGCAAGCTTGATGGCAGCCCCGCACCTCCTTCTTCGAGCTCTCCACCTATACTGACCTACCGAGGTCGCAACCGCTCTGATCCACGTTCCTGTCTAGGAGGTAGGTTCACATTCAACCGACTTGAGCTGCCGAGCCATGGGGACGACGCAGTTGCCCGTGTAAGCAGAAGATCATGCCTTGATCCTCGTTACTTTCGATATCTGTCTCGTACTGCCGTCCGCGAAACACGCTTCATTCGCCCGTGTCTGTTCCATCATTGCACCTAATTGCATCCAAGCGTAGCATCTACCGTCGGAATGGCTCACATTACAGACTGGATGGCGACGGCAAAGCCGGATCCTGAATGGGAGGAGGTGAGGAGTGTCGAAATTCTCTTGTACGTCTCTATTCGATGCAGCAGCTAATCGCAGGCAGTGGGTTCAAAGCATTGGCGGTTGGTACAACATCATCTCTCTCCCGGATCTCGACCAGCTAACGTGAAAACCGCTCCGAAGGCCAGGCGCCGGACATCGGCATGTTTCCCGACATCCCAGCTCTACGGAAATGGATCACGCAGTCCAAGGAAGCCATGAGCGCCGAGATGGGCGGCTCCATCTCCGGCGTCAAGGAGTCCGATCACCAGGTCCCAATGCGAGACGGCCATAAGATCGTGTGTCGCACGTATCACCCTGAGAGCCCGCCGTCTGGAGGAAGCCCGCTGTGCGTCATCTACCATGGCGGTGGCTGGTGCATCGGCGGTCTTGAAAACGAGGAGCTCCTCTGTCGTCTTCTGACCTCGAAGCTCGGCATGACTTGCGTCAACGTCGACTACCGTCTGGCTCCGGAGCATAAGTTCCCTGCTGGAGTGCACGATAGCTACGACGCAACCAAATGGGCAGCAGAGAACGCGTCGACCCTCGGCGCCGACCCATCAAAGGGCTTCGTGATAGGAGGGACCTCCGCAGGCGGCAACATGACCGCGGTCGTCGCCAACCTATGGCGTGACGCGGGCGACAAACCGGCGCTCACGGGCTGCCACCTCATGATCCCCGCCCTCTGCTACGGCGCGTACATCCCAGAAAAGTACCGCGCGGAATACAAGTCCTTCGAGCAAAACAAAGACGCCCCGATCCTGTCCGAAAAAGCGTGCGGCCTCTTCACCGACAATTACATCCCCAAGATGGAAGACCGCAAGGATCCCCTGTACAGCCCTCTGCTGGTGCCTGCGGGCCAGAAGGGTTTGCCACCCGCGTATTTCCAGATTTGCGGGATGGATCCGCTGAGGGACGAGGCGCTGATTTATGAGCGGATCTTGAGGGAGGATGAGGGGATCAAGACGAAGGTGGATATGTATCCGGGATTACCGCACGGGTACTGGAGTATTGCGCCCAAGTTGAAGGTTAGCGAGAAGTTTGTGGAGGACTCTGTGAAAGGGGTGGAGTGGTTGCTGCAGCAGAAGTAGTGGCCGGGATTGACTTGAATGGACTTTCGGTCAATGCGTCTATGCACTTCCTTCTCTGCGACGCATGGTGGCACAACGTAGATGGAAGAAGACCCATCGCGTATGGTCATTGGCACAGGAGTACTAAGCGTACGCCAGCTATTTACGTCAGAAACCCGGTCGTTCAACACCGCAGTCCTGGCACGATCGTAAGGTATTTTCATCGTCAGTGCTGTCTTTTGCTTCAAGCATCATCCGTCGGGTATAGCACTATCGTCCGGCACGGTCGAACCTTCGAGATTGGAAGCTTCTCTCGCTCCAGGGTCAGCCACCTTCGCTAAGCATTGCCAATAGCATACGACTTCCCAACCTGTGTTGTGAGCTTCAAGAACACCCCGCTGCCTGCTCCATCCGCCTTGATAGCCGTGCCGTTGTTTCGACCGATCGGCGTGTCGCCTAGAGTCACGTACACGGTGCCTCCGACCAACGAGGTGATGTTGGCGGACACCAAGCCAGCCTTCGCGTCCCAAACAATGCCCACTTCGAAGCCACCACGAGCACGCAGACCGCGGACATACCCTCCTCCTCCGGCCGCAGCAAACACCTCCGGTACGGTCGGTAGGAGTCTGATCAGTGGCACTTTGTTCACGTCACCAGTAAAAGCAGCGTCTGGTTGACACTACTGCTTCCACCATACGCCCCAGGCGGCGAGTAGCCCGACGGCGATCCAGCGGTCGAGATGGACTCGTGGCTTTGGAGCAGAAGCTCCATCATGCCAGCCGGCATGCCGTAGTTGGCATCGGCTTGGAATTCGGAGGGTGCACCGCTGTTGAGCAGAGAGTCCGGATTCAACTGCGTGCCGAGGAGATGGGTGATGCAGTGGGTGGCCCAGTCCGGGCGGAAGAAGCGACCAGACAGTGCAGTGCACCATGAAGCGCCCCAGCCGCCGGCCGCGGAGCCGTGTCTGTTGGGCTGTCAGTATTTGACATGGGGTTTCCGCAGGGCAAACGCTTACTGAAGACGGTGATTCAACGTTTCTCTGGCCCAATTGAAGAGGGTCATATTGTAGCTCGTGATCTGGTTGCCGGGGTATGCGGCCCATAGCGGTGACAAATGGTCGATGCCTGGGATAGCCTGAGTGCATGTCAGCTCAAAGTCGACATGAGTGGGCGGTGTCGAGTCATACCTCTTGATAATCGTGAATCCATTCCTGCAGCCCGCCGAAGTAATTCTCACGATACGGCGGTAACTGGGCCTCCAGAGCCTGAAGCTGCTCCACGAAGGCGTCGTCACCCAACTTCAAAAGCTCGTTCGCCTCTTTGATTCCATTGAACAGCTCCCATAGCAACTCGGTATCCATCGTCGCGCCCAGCGTGATAGCCACCGCCGTGGTGTTGTCGTTCGGGGGGTAGTAGGCGTTCTCCGGCGACATCGTCGGGTTGACCACCTTGTAGCCTTCGTAGTCAGACAAGAAGCCGACGAAGAACTGCGCCGCGGACTTCAGGTTCGGATAGACCTTGCGGAGATAGGCTGTGTCACCCGTGAAACGGTAGTATTCCATCTGGTGGAAGACCATCCACGGCGCAGCAGATGCCCACCAAGTGGAATAAATGTAGTTGTCTTGCGGTGCAGCGTCGCCCCACATGTCGGTGTTGTGATGAAGGACGAAGCCACCGTTGTCCACGCCATACATTGCCGCAGAGACATTAGTACCTTTGTCTCTTGTTGCCGCGATCAGGTCGTCCAGAGGACCTTGGAGGTCTGCCAGGTTGGTCACCAACGCTGGCCAGTAGTTCATCTCGACGTTGATGTTCGTGGTATATTTCGATCCCCAGAACGGATCCATCAGCGAGTTCCATATACCTGTACAAGACCGCAAGTCAGCGTTCGTTCGTCGCAAGACAGCAGAGGGTCACTCGGCCGGCCGCGCATGTACTCACCCTGCAGGTTCGCCGCCAAAGTGCCATTCCGCGAGCTAGCGATCAGCATGTACCGGCCGAATTGGAAGAAGAGAGACGTAAACTCGGGATCGAAGGTGCTGTTCGCAGCTGCGACACGCTGGGGCGTAGTCATGTTCCTCTGCTCTGCGCTAGAGTTGCCAAAGCTCAGGTCAACACGATGTGCGTATGACTGGTAGTCCGCAACATGCTCTGCCCGGATCTCCGGATATGTTTTCTCGATAGCAGCCAGATCAGACAGTACAGCAGCTTGGGGATCGTCTCTGCGGTACGTGGTCCATGACTGCAGGTAGAGCCAGGCTTCGTCTGCGTGGTCCACGACGACGGTATCGCCGATTGCGTACACGCTTCCACCTTTCGCTACGACTCGAGTTCCTGCGGAGAATTGTATCCCGGGGTATGAAGCGTCGTTGCCACCCATCACCATAGTGTCGTTGCCGATTCTCCTGGTGAAATCTTCGAAGCGATTCAGAGACCCATCAGGAGCTCGCCGTATGTGCGCTTGCAAGGAAACGGCGCCGGTCGTGTTACTTGCAATGCGGACAGCGAGGACACCTGCCGGTTGGCTTGCAATGTATTCTCTAAAGTAGGCCGTGCCGTTGATGTCGTAGTAGACGCCGGAAGTCGCATCATCGATGTCCAGATACCGCTCGTAGGAACCGTTGGTGGCCACTGAGCTGTGGTTCATGGTGATCTCCCATGTGGCGAGTGTGTCGTAATGCCGGGTAGAGAGCGGCGTGCCGGTGTACGCAATGTCCGCCAGGTTGGTCGCCTCTACTACACGGCCGTCGCGGACCAGTTGCTGTATTTCCGGCATATAAGACCGAGCGTCCTGGTTGACTCGGTACAGGAATTCGCCAGACCAGAAGGAGTCCTCATTGAGGTACACCAACTCCGACGCAATGTTGCCGGGTACAGCGCCGCCGAGCCTCCCATTGCCGATGAGGTAACTGTTATTCCAGTTCACAGCACTGCTGGTAGACCAGAGTCGCGTGCTGGAAGCCTTCGAGTTCGGCGGCGTAACTGCCTGGCCTAGCACCTGGCCGAGTAGGAGAGCGCCAACCAAGACTGACATGATTGCGAGGGGAGAGAGGTGAGGTTAGAGACCGGGACTTGCCTGAGACTCTATGCAACGAGGGTTATATGGTCTGCGTGCGGATACGAGATCGCTCACCTGCGTGAGGGGCTGTTACATCTCAGCACGAGGTCGATGGGGAGGATGCAACATGCGCCGGATATAATGGCTAAATGTCTGCTTGTCATGTCAACAGGACGAGAAAGCGTCTGGGGGACGATGAACGCAAGCTGCAGTGGAAGCGTCAAGGTATCCATCCCCATGTGTGGAGGAGCGGGGGTTCCTGCGCAAGCGTCTCCTCCGGGCCTGGTTGTCGCAATCGGTCGCCGAGGCCGACCACGGGAAAAACCTCCGTATGCAATGGCTTGGAAACGGAGAAGGCGGTGGCCTCTGTTGGTGAGTTGTGTATGGGCGACGTACCGTACATCCTTTGAACTCAGGTTCTTCACCTCTTCGCCGGCTCCTTCCGATCAACCCGTCCACTGGTAGCTTGTCCCGAAATTTGCACCTCGCCATACTGATCCAACCGCCACCTCTCGCCTCCCAAGCAAATCAAGTGCGCATTGTGACTGCCGGTCCTCGGAAAGCCACCCAACGGACTCCCCTCCGAGTGCCAGCTCTTGAAGTCGTTGTCATCTCGCCGACCACCCCAAATCTGCTCCATCTTCTCGCGCTTCGCAGACTTCTTCTTCCCTTCACTGATACGGAGCTTCTCGAAGTAGACATACGCGGCGTAGAACGCTGGATTATGAGCGCCCTCCTGAGGACCTTTGAATTTGAGGAAAGCGGCCAATTGATGGGAGCTCACTTTGCTCTTCGGCAAGAGTTCGGTGAGGGTGCGCGAGAGAGCAGCTTGAGTGGTGGTGGGGAGGGCTTGGTTCATCCTCTTGCGGACATCATCATAAGTATCGAAGATCGGAGTTTCTTCGTCTGCTTCTCCTTCCAGGTGGATGCTCGAGATGTCTGCCGCAGGTGGAGCAGTCCGGCTCGTTCGCTGCTTCTTCGAGCTCTGCTCCTTGTCGTCGCTCGAAGAAGCTTTCCGTGATCGCTTCGCGGTAACGTTCTTCACAGTGTTAGCACGCCTAGATTGGAGAGCGCTACGGAAAAAAGATACAGGTTTTTGATTGGACGTGGTTGTGGTATCTGGATCACGTTCCTGCAACGGCTGAGCCTGGGTCTGCGTGTCGCCTGATGTTGATGCCATGCTGGTACGAGTGTTATTTGGTTGACGGGAGATGAAGAGGTGGAGAGACGGATGGGCCTTCGTTTGTCGACTTGGGCGCGTTTTGGGTGAAGGATCGCGATCTGTGCGCCACAGCGGAGCATGTCCAAAACGCGTGAGCACATGACTTCGAAGAACTCTCCGTCTCCCTCACGACACTGATCCACATGAGGCCGCCTGCCTATCTATGGTAACGTGGCCGCGGCCGCGAGACAAGCTCTTGTCGCCACATGGCGTTGCTACTCAGAGTCCAATACCGATAGCTGCAGCGACTGACTACCATGTTCTGCCCCGTCTGCACCGCAATCTTCGCCGACGGTGCATTGGATACAGTACTCACCGAGAGGACAACCCAACAGGACGGCACCAGAGGTATAGGTTTGCAGGCTATCCCGCACCATGCTTCATCTCAAAGCGTTCGCGAAGCGGCCGGACAAGGATGCTTCATCTGCAGGCGTGTCGTTGACGAGGTTCCCACCTTGTCCTCACCGACAGTGTATGAACTGCATCTCTTCACACGGCGAGTATCCGGTGGCGAAGTTCCGACTGTGAGCCTCTCGACGCTGGTAATCAGAGGTTTGCCCGAGGCGCCAGACACGCGCGTATCCTTCTCATGGCTGGAGCTTGACCCGGGGGACGAAGACCACACTATCGCGGAACGATCAATGGCAGCAACGCATACTGGAAGTCCGGCTTGTCTAGAGCTCGCTAAGCATTGGCTTACCGCTTGCCTAGAGAAACATTCGGAATGTAGAGCACCAGATGAGGGCGCCTGGTATCCAAGCCGATTGCTGCATTTGGATAGAGATACGATACGACTGATAAGCACCCAACGGCAGCGCCCCAGTGGACCTTATGCGGCGATGAGCCATTGTTGGGGTGTTCATCCCATCGATGTCCTTACACCAATGAACTTTCCTGACTTTCAGAAGGGTCGGTCTGCGGTGTATTTCGCACCCTCTTTCAGAGACTGCTTCACAGCTCTCAAGCATCTCGGGATCTCCTACGTCTGGATCGATACCTTCTGCATCCTACAGGGCAGCTCGGAAGAAAGTCGACGAGACTGGGAGGTTGAGTCCCTTCTCATGGAGAAGGTGTACACACATAGCGTGTTGAACGTCGCTGCAGCGCACGGTGTTGATTCAAGGGCAGGATGTTTCCGGGAGCGTGGCATGACAGCTCACTTACTCCGATGGCGGCCCATTTTCTGGCAACCACTTAGGACTTTCGTTCTCTACCGCAACGACGGAATACCGGAAGACATCTTCAATCGCCACCACCTCTTTTCACGAGCGTGGGTAGTACAGGAAATGCTCCTCGCCCCTCGCTTGCTGCACTTCGGAGCAGGCCAGTTGTGGTGGCAATGCCGCGAACATTCACTCATATCCGAAGACAACCTGCTCAGCCCGCTCGGCAAATCACCCGGCCATGCTTCCAGACCTACGCTGAGACCAGGTGTTCTGGACTTACACAAGGACCAGCTCTACATGCTATGGTATCGCTTGCTAGAGAACTACACCTCTTGCGTTCTTTCGCACCCTAATAAAGACAAAAAGCGAGCCATCCAAGGTATTGCAGATCGTATCGCCAAATCGACGAACGATCAGTACATCGAAGGGTACTTCTGGACGCAATTACCTGCCGCGTTATGTTGGGCAACGTACCGAGGTACGCCTAGCCCTGTCTATCGTGCGCCGAGCTGGAGCTGGGCCTCGATGGACGGACCGCTGTTCTTCCCCCAGCACGAAATCGTGGGTACGCAGGACAAGTATAGTACGCTGGCAGTCGCCGTCACCACTTCAGCCATCTCCATCAATGGCACTGCATCATCACCCGGCGCCGCGCTCAAGCAAACTGCTTTAGTCTGTGTAGGAAGACCTTTCCCCATCCCCCAGCCCGTGGGCTTCGGCAGTTACAAGAAACAACGATTAATGTTTTTCAGTCTCTGGAACTCCTATTTCAGAACGCACCTCGACGATGTCATTGATCAAGCGTCTGTGACAGCAGCACAGTACACCTTCCTGCCTGTGCTATGCCGCCGCCAGGTCAGGGAGGGCAAGATTACGTTCTTACTGTTTGGTGTGGTACTGGAACAGAAGACCGACGGCACGTTCCGTCGTCGAGGCTCTGTCCCTCCTTCAGGAGTTTCGGGAGACGACGGGTTGTTGCAGCGGCTTGGCAAGCTGCGGCCGAAGATGCTCTTCCTTGTGTGAGGACTGAGAATCCTGTGGACGAAATCGACTTTTAGGAGGCCGCATAATGGTCGATGTCTTTTTCTCCGGAATCGACTGGTGTGCGGCAGCGTTTCAACGGCACAAGGCCTCCCATGAACATGTCTTTTGCACAATGCAGGTACGAGATAGCTTGCATTACCCCAACGCCAAACACCGCGCTAGATAACAACGAATCCCCAGTCCACATGTCACGCCACGCCACCATTGAACTCATCCCGTATCGTGTCAACATCGCTATATACAACGCTTTCAATACCGACAAAAGCAGACTCTTACCTCCCTATTGCAGGAAAGACACTCCTAAGCGCTTTCCGCCATCTTGGCGTCGTCTGCGCCTCTTCCGCATCCGGATCAGCGGCCGATTGACGACCGAGCATAGCTACTGCGCGCTGTCGCGCCCACTCCCGCCGTCCTGGGTTCGAGGGAGGTTGGACCTGTCGCGGCTGTGACCCAATAGGCGAAGAGTTCGTGGTGTTCGAGCGTACTAAAGCCGGTGTAGGTGCCGTGGGCGTCGTCATCTCGGTCATGGTTTGCTGTCGCTGTACAGGCGCCGAAGAGATCCTCCTCCCAGCTCTCAGCTGTGACATGCCCGAAAACGTCCGCGTGCGTATCCTCTCTCCGAGACTTCGCGGTAGCTGCCCACCATTCTCATGCAGCAGCTCAGTCTCTCGCGGAGAAGTGGGTGAGGCAACCGTGACCCTCTCCCTGATCCTCCGGACCATCCTCTCGCGTCTCACCATCGCATTGGTTACAGACTTGGGACAGTAGCCCTTCGGCAATGCGGTCTTCTTACACATCGGACACAGCGAACTGCTGTCTCTCAGGAACGCGTCGACGCATTCCGGATGGAAAATATGATGGCATGGGAGTTCGCGGACGATGGTACCCTCCGAGCCTTCGCTCGCGGGGACGAAATCATCAAGACAGATAGCGCACGTCGGTTGCTGGAGGGCCGTGGGACGATAGCTTGTGGAGCGGGTGGCAGGAGCCGGGCGTGTGGTGGGCAGAGGCGAGGATGGCCGGCTGCTGGCGGCGGACGAAAGTTTGTCGGTTGGCGATGAGGGGGTCTCCTTGGCTACTGCTGCTGCTACGGTGGGCAGGACGGGTGATCCGGTTCCATAAGTGTATAGCGGCATGCCGTTCAGGATTTCCTGCGGCACGGTGAGACGTTTGATGCCTAAGGCTTCCAGATCGACTTCACCATTTGCCACTCGCCGGCGCAAGACCTGCCGACGCCGTCGTTGGAGCCAGTGCATGGTGAAGGATGTAAGACCGATGATGGCGAGGAGGATGCCGAGTACCACCAACAGGAAGACCCAAAGGCTGGGAAGTTGGCTACCCGAGCCAGCTACACTTCGTCAGTATTTCTTCGCTCCCACCTCTTCATGGCTCTCCCGACTCACCAGTATCAATGTCCACAAACAGCCTCACATAATCTCTCGAATCGTACATCTCGACCAATACGTTTCCGTAGGGCACATCCGTCATGTTCCGGCTGTACAAAGCGCTCGCCTCCATCAAAATCCCTGCGCTCGCTCCTGGGATCGCATACACAGGGTAATTGTTGTCCCGCTTCCAGCTCCCGCCATCGCCCAGTCCCCAAACCTGGCTATTGACCTCCGGCGGCGTCTCGGTGCCATTGTCGCTCGGCAAGTAGAACAGAAACCCCCGTACCAACCCCTCATTCGCCTGTGCCGAGCTCAGATATTCTTGCACGCATTGCGGACTTAGCCACGGTGCGATCGCTACCAGATCATAATCCGTATCGGGCAGATTCGCTAGCCGGGTGGCATTGGACGGGACGTAGGGCGCGCTGGCGTTGATGCACTCGGATGAAGGAAGGAGATCGGGGGTATAGAGGAGGCCGGAGACATCGTCCCCGGAGGCGACCCCATTGGTGCTCAAAGTCCGTATGTCGAAGGTGGTGAGATAGTCGAAGGCATACGAGGAGTTGATGCGGTGGTAGGAGGAGGACTCGGGGTCGGCGTAGTCGGGGTTGGGGAGGTCGAGAGTGATTACTGGGCGACATTAGGACTACTATACTTTCTGGACTGCAGGAATACCGAGTACCTTGGAGGGAAGTCGCAGACATGTTGAAGGCCGGCGGTACTGGCTTTGACTTGCCTAAGATTGGCGGAGCGTTGGGTGTTTAAAGCATGACGGGAGACACTGTACAAGGCTACGGAGACAGGCACTGAAGTATTATCGTACAGAGGGTAGTAGTATATAGGAAGAAGTAGGATGAAGCGTGCAAGGTGGGTGGCGGGTGACGAATGCATCGTCTCCGCGGCTGATCACGCCGAACGCCACACCCGAGCGGCGGCAGCGTGAGAAAGCTTACCTTGACTTGGCAGCGCGGGGTCTCTCTGAGGGAGCGGCCCCGACGTCGATCGCCGCATATACATGTATGCCTGAGGTGTTCAGTCGGGAGAGCACCTCGCATCTGCACTTCACGAAGAGCCGTTTGTATCTACGTGCGTGCCTGCCCTATCGCGCGATGCCTCCGACGTCGAAAAAGGTCGCTGCGCCGAAAGCCAGCAAGTCGTCTTCCAGGCATAGTACGCCGCTGACTGAGACCGCCTCCACGGCGCCGCCGACTCCCTTGATGGGCACGCCTACGCCCACACCCACCAGCTCTGTATCAAAGGAGACCGCGTATCTACGAACGCCGACCACAACGCTCGTCTCCAGTGACGCCAGCATCGAGCAGCTGACCACTGGTACGACCGCGAAAGCGAACGACCCTCCCACTGCCCGTGAGCTTTTACGACTACACAATACCATCCGCGATTCGGTTCGTACCGTCATCGCGAAACGCGGCGAAGTTTGTGACCGCTCCATGCGACAGCTGGTCCAGAAACGGAAAGAGCGACTGCAGGCGGAGCGGGAAGCGGAGGCGGAGAGGGAAGCGCGAGAGCTGGCGGCCAAGAAAGAGCAGGAGGATTCCGAAAGGCGAAAGGTGAAGAAGGAGAAGGCGTTGAGTAAGAAGCGGTCGCGCGATGAGATGGAGGTGGATGCGGAGGAGGAGCGGGCGAGGCGGAGGGAGAGCTTGCCAAGTACAGGAGCGCATGGGCTCGCTAGGCAGGATGGACTCAATGTGCATCAAGGTGCGTACTGTAACCTCGTTTCACTCTTACTCAGACTTGGATTCACTGCGCGAAAACGCCACTGTCACGTGTCCTTCTACACCCGCATCATCACTTGACCATAACCTGCTCGTGCATCTATCGGCAACATGATCACGAGATCCAAGCGCATGAATGGTCGCCAGATCGCACACCATGGACAACCAGCAGCAGGGCCACCACCACACCAAATCGTTTCACCACCTTCACGATCACACTTGGCTCCGTCCTTGATAGTGAAGCTAAAAGTGGGTACAGGCACACCGCCACCTCCGTCTCCGCCCGTCCCCCCCGGCACCGCGGCGATCGACCCTATGGACACCGCCCCCTCACCGACCGACTCCGAAGATGCGCGCGCTGACCCACCCTCTACCATCCCGTTGTACGAGCGCGCATTTGGCCAAGACCCGACCAAGTTCGACGACCCGACGGTCTACGACATCCGACCAGCACCATCCGATATGGCTGACGATGAGAAACGCGAGATCTTCAACGTGCTGCACTGGCCCGAGAGCGATCTAAAAGACCTCACGGCGGGCGACCCGCCGGACAAGGACTTCAGCGATAATAAGCCACCAAATCAGACCAACTTCTCTACATTCCAGGCTTATGTCGAGCCTTACATACGGTCTTTCACCGAGGAGGATGTAGCATTTTTGAAGGAGCGTGGCGATCGCGTGACGCCGTACATCATTCCGAATCGCGGTGCGAAGTCTTATAAGGATGTCTGGGCTGCGGAAGACGGCTTGACGGGGATAGAGCCTCCCGCTAAGATTGAGCTGAATCCAAATGAAGCGCGCGGCAGCATGGAGGAAATGGACGACGCTACAGCCGAAACGGATGAAGTTAGCCTTGGACCTTCGGCGGAAAGACTGCAGGCACTCCTCCGGGCGGCGCCCAACCCTGTCACGAAGAAGGACGACACCAACGACGTAGACGCCAATGGTGATACAACCATGCTTAATGCCGACGACGACCCCGCAACGCAGCCTGGCGCAGCAGACGATCACCATACTTTCAAACCGGCCACCTATCTGCCAGCTGATGCTCCTCGTCCAGCTAACCTCCCTGCGCTCGACTACGGCACCATGGAACAACGTGCACTGCAGGAGCTCCGGTACATCGGCTTCCTCGGCCCGACCGAAACGCCAGACTATGCAGCCCACAACGACGACGAAGTCGCCGCGCGCTTGCGCACACTCCAGCACGAGCTCCGCCGCGTGAGCCGCGCGAACAACATCCGGAAAGCGCGGGTCCTGGAGCTAACAGAAGAGCGCATGGCGATGCAGGAGTATTCCAACATCGCCGACGACCTCGACAACCAAGTCAATGCCGCGTATCTAAAGCGGAACCGGAGCTTGTCGGCCAAGCCGGCGAAGAAGGGCCAGTCAGCAGCGGCGCAGGCAGCGAGGAAAGGTGTGGGTGTCACGGCGGGCGCGGCGGGTGGGCGCATCGTGAGTGAGGGTGTGAGGGCGCTGATGCAGAAACGGAAGGATTGGATTGATATGGTGGGCCCTGTGGTGGGGCATGGAAGGCCGCCGATTCTGAGGGATGATCAGACGGTGTTCGATGAAGAGAGCTTGAGGAAATGGGAGAGGGTGGAGACGGAGGCCGAGGCTGGAGAGGGAGGGTTGGAGGGGGAGTGAGTGCTGAGGGGCGGCGGGACGGCCAAGGTACCGACGGTCGGCTACTTGCGATCGCATGTTTTGGCTGATGGCTGGTTGGGCATGTGAGGATGGAAGATCTAGGCTGTTTGCTTGGCTGGAAGCATAGGCTGCAGTGAGCGAGAAATCGTTGTGCCTGCATGTAGCGCGCAAGGCGATGAACACCCTTCATGCGTACGGTGGGCAAAAGACCTGAACTGCGTACTCTAGCATAGCTACTCAGCGTCCATCCTGCTTCAGCTCGTCCGTTGATTGCTTGTGTCGTGAGGCTCGCTGTACTAATTAAACCGGGGCATGATGATGCTCTGAGAGGCCCGCAAGATGCTAATGTTATGCACCAGCGTTGCTCATCTGGACACGCTTCGAGGTCGGACATGCGAGTGCCGAGACCAGCGGTCAGAGAGTGTGGCTTGGTGCTGTGTAACGCAACACGTGCAATTTGCCACTATCCGCGTGCCTGCACGTAATTCATGGCGTGAGTCGCACAGCCGCTATTTGACAGCTGCAGGTGCCCGTGGAAGTGCCGTTGGAGGTGCCGAAGCGCTCCGTGCTACGTGGCCGAGTACTGCTTGACTTAGCATCGGCTCAAGCGTCTCGGTGGGTCCTTTGAGGGGGGTTTGTCTTTGATGCTTGGGATCGAAACATACGGTAGGCCAGCCGCTGCTCCATATCATTCCGTGTCCCGCCATTAGTTATATTTGGAGACTCGCGCTTCTCGATACACCGATCGTCTTCGTTCTCGACCACCACACTCGAAGGTACACAGCCATAGCAGCCGGGTAGTCCCGCCACAGTCCAAGCCTGCCCCGGCCAGATTTATGTAGCCCGAACGGTAGAATGAGCTCTCCAGGCGTAGGTACGTACCACAGACGCTGCATGAGGTATTCACCGCGCCTGTAGTGCCACACTTCCGTAGTACACTGATTACGGACGTTCAATCAAGAGTAGCGTATCCTCCTGCAATGGACCCAAATAACCTCTTGGCGGCCAGTAAGTGGGGAGAATCATCTCGCAACATCAGACCAAGAACGTCCAGAAGCTAGGGTAGACGAACTCGTCCTCAAAAATGCGCTGCACCTGCTCCAGGACAAACTTCTCAATCTTGCCCACGTTCTTCAACACCTGTCTGCCGCTGTCCGCCCCACCCATCTCGCTTTCAATCTTGATGTCTTCTAATAGCGTGCCGACCCTCCTCCGCTTCTCGCCGTCTGGACCAGGTGAGCCCAGTAGACTTTCGCCGCCAATCAAGGCTTCTGCGTCATCGGGGGCGAGAAAGCACATGTGGGCCTTCTTCTTGATGTAAGCAAGGATACCGACGCCATCGAACGTCATGCCGGTGATGTTGAGTTTTAGGGGTATGCCGACAAAGCTCGGCATCGGATAGTCCAGAAATACCTCTGCGGTAAGCGAGAGCTTCACGTCCCCATTGTAGGTTGCATG